>CAUJGJ010000022.1:12500-27500 GCA_963170055.1 Halisarca cf. caerulea
TGGATAGTAAGTACATCTGATAGTGAGTACCTATTTTGCCTTCCCTTGAGGGTACTTAGTATCCAAGCTTTCTCCTTAGTATCCAAGTTCTACTGCACATAATTACTTCATTCAGTACCAGTATCAAAAAAATAATTCATTACAAAGATTAGAATATGTAACTAAACATGCGAATATGTAAATTGGACATCAGGATTTAAGAATGTACTCATAAAGACTACCACTGGCACATATGTATACATATCTTGCTCAGACTTGCTCAAGTTTGAACAAACAGAAACAACTGCACAGATGACATCACACCACAATACGGTGAGGAGACACATGACTTCATGCTGTGTTATCAACCAGTAAGCTTCCTCACGTTCAACAGTTGCTTACCAAATACCAAAGCACATTGAAGACATGAGTCATGGGATCATGCTTAGTGTGGAGTTTTACCAGAAAGTATCTGAATCAGCACTTTAGAACGTGGAGGAGTAAAAGCTAGGACAGCAGAAAAACAGGCTAAGACATTGTAGTAAATTGGTTACAGTTGTACTGTTTAATTTAATTACAGTCTCATTAGGTTTATCCAATGATGGGTATTCTAGATATCTCAAGTACTGGACGCTCTGTGGGGAATCTCCAAAAGATGATTGCTCATTTTATGAATTTCTTGACATGCAATATTATGTGGTTTCAGTCGCAATACGTACCTGATTCATCTATGTAACACCTGGTTTACCCACCACCTGTTTCATGGGAAATAGGTTCAAACCGAAGGACTACAACAATGTGCTGCAACACTTTCAAGAAATACGACAGAAACGTATAGCAATAACCAGTCAGACTCCAATGTCAGTGTATTGCACAACCACTACAGTGAACTCAGTAGACTCATAATAATAGTGTGTGAGAACACGGAGTATTGCTTCTTACCAACCAGAAGAGATGAGGATATCATTGAGTCAAACTGACATGAAATTGTCGCGATAAAACGTGTGCGTGCGTGCATACACACACACGTTAGAGGATCCTGCAGGTCAACGATGAGCTCACAAAAAAGTTTACATTTTGTTCGGCAGCAAATGTGGCAACATATTTGGCATATGCAAGAGTGAACGGAAATGAAGCAAACGGAACTGAACAAAACTGAACTAAATGAAACAAATGAAACATGTAAAGGTGGGAAAGTAGGCAAGTTTGAATCATGAATGTAAAATGACTGCTGCTCGAATTCGCACTGTTCTTAGCCTTATATCATGGCTTTTGTGTCTTCTTACTATAACAGAAGCAGTGATGTGTCTCCATACGAATTGTTGACTCATCAGTCCAGGTGACATCTTTAAAACTACGTATTTTTGTTAACTTGAGCCCACTCAAATCTCTTCAGATGATCAGATGTCTCTGATCATCTGGCAGTACACTGTACCCCTGAATTTCCAACCCAATGATGAAACATCTATTGCACATCAAACTTCTTCATCCACCTTCGATAGTCGACCAGACTCAGGCCTCCTTCCAACGAATCTGGTAAGCTTGTACGTTTGCATATTCCCATACATCCTCAAGACTACTTGAACAATAGGTGGCTTCTTGCTATTGAAGTAATGAACTAAAGCACGTCGTTTCACATAATCACTATAGACCACAGTTGCTTCTCCTAGGATGAAATTGCACTTAAATGATTTATTCAAGTTTACAAAGAAAGGCATGCAAGCATACTCAAATACGAAATGATACGCTTTTGAGTTCTGTATCTGTCCCTACGAATAAAACAAACTTTTTTGGCGCCTACTGTACATTTACGCATACTCTCACATACTGATGAATACAGAAGTTCCCCTTCTACAAAACCACAAATCTACATACGTACGTATGTACAAACACAACTGTTACACAAGTGTTAGGCAGTGTTTACATGAATCTGGATTCAGTGGATGGACTGGATGCATCAAAATCTATTCGTTTTGGGCTTACATTTACACGAATTCAACATGATAAATAAATGATAAAACCGTGTCAATTCTAACATGCACACCAAAGTGGATTAGTTCAGATGTGCCATTTCAATTTGGTCATGTAAACACCGCACACGCATACATTTTAATCCAGTCACGTGACAGACAAGTTGTACAACCATCTTGGGAGCAACAAGCGATTCGAGTTTAAAAAACTCGTGGGCCGCCCATGGCCCTGGAAACTCGAATCGCTTGGAAGTTGTCGTTATTCACGAAAAAAAACATTTCGAAGACCTCTTATACTCCAAAATACCCTTCGCTGATGAAATGAGGATCAAACGTTCCAATTTCGTCGAATTATAGGCGAGAATTGGGTACCGCCTTAGCGTCCGCCATGTTGTTGACATATATATATATATATATATATATATATACACATCGTTACGGACGTTCCGGACACTTCCGGTCAAAGTAAAAATAATATAGGGCCGCCTTCCGGCGGCCCAAAAAGTGGTTTGCAAGTGGATAAAAACAGCTTTGTAGTATCAAGTATGTTGCTTAGTTCGACTAGTATTAGACCTATCGGCTTTGGTAGCACTTTTGATTCTTTCCCTGGAAAAAAAGAGCTGTAATTGGAAGAAATGCAACCTATCTATATCCTATTTGGCTACTCATCCGAACAAAAACACCACACAGGACAGCCACCAAAACGTTGAATCTCCACCAGCTGTGGATAAACCGTGGACGAAAGTAAGCACTGAAATGGGGCAATATTCGCCCTAACACTTTTTTGTGGAACTCTGAGCACCTGCCTGTCACGTGCATAATACTGATTGTATTTGATCGCTAATCCAGATCAGGTTGAAATCTGGATTTGTATAAAGACTTGTGTAAACAGGCATGGATGTATCCATTTCAAGTATTGGATTGGATTTGTGTGAACAGGGCCTTAAATCTGACATGTTTGAGCCTGCCCAAGCAAGAGAAAACATCTGCGTACATAGATGGTGAAGCAAGCAGCAATATCATCACAGCTATGTATGCAAGTGACAAGAAGTACACATGCATACAGACCGACGTACTAACCCCCTCTACACTTGCAGACACACACACACACACACACACACACACACACACACACACACACACACACACACACACACATACACGCACACACACACACACACACACACACGCACACACACACACACACACACACACACACACACACACACACACACACACACATACACACACACACACACACACACATACACACAAATACACAAATACACACACACACACACACACACACACACACACACACACACACACACAAATACACAAACACACACACACACACATACACACACACACACACACACACACACACACACACACACACACACACACACACACACCACTTTGGTGGAAAAGCATGAACAGACATGCATTTGCAAGATTTTACCTGCCCCCAGCAATGCACACTTCATTGCTCCTCCCTATAGACCAAAGGTGAATAAGTATTCATTAAAGCTTTAAGGAATGTGAGAAGCTACTTCAATGCACAATATCCTGCTCAGGTGAAGATTTACAAAATCAATACACAGCTTTTGAGAAACACCCACCCATCCACACACACACACACACACACACACACACACACACACACACACACACACACACACACACAACCCAACACAAAACACAGATACACACACAGATGCACACACATACACACACACACACACACACACACACACACATACACACACACACACACACACACACACACACACACACACACACACACACACAAACACACACACACACACAATGTCAGATACACAACATTGCTAGGTTAGAGAGAAAGCTAAAATATTGAGTGTATCTTAGCATACAGTAGTGTGGTGTCTGTACCTCCAGAATACACACATGGGGAAGAGAGGATGTTGGATCACTGAGGTTCCCATGAGAATTAAAAGTGCTCTCGTTCCACAATACCACAAAGTATGTAAAATTCGTTAGACACAAGGAAGAAATCACCTGAGTATGGTAACCAAGCCATCATGATTTCTGTAACACACAGTAGGTCAGGTGATACCACACTCTACCCCAAGTTGAGGTGGTACAGAATTATAAATAGAACCATCATTCATGAATGTATTTTCAAGAGTATTGAGAACATACAACGTAGGTAACATCTGCTAATCTGGATATACAGTAACAAAGAACAACTTGTGGGGGTGCCTGTGAGCAGGGTGTAAGTTGCTGACTCAGCTATAAGTATACAAACCAATTTGTACAATGTGTTCTAGCCTGGCCACCTCCTCCATACACACAAGTGGTCACTGGACGACCAGTGTGCCAGTGACCAGTGTGCCAGTGACCAGTGTGCCAGTGACCAGTGTGCCAGTGAACAGTGTGCCAGTGACCAGTGTGCCAGTGACCAGTGTGCCAGTGTGACAACACTGACTGCACATCAGTTTCCTCCACTTAGTTGTAGTGAGTGATTGAATAAGATTAGAGGACCATAGCTCCAAAGCAAGTGGGAGAAAACACATCGTATGCACATACATACAAAATACTCAGCTAAACTCTAGTCTCGCGTGGCCAGCCCTTTTCCCTGTTCTCTGCACTTCCGTTTCCGTTTCTCTCAAACGGAAGTGCAGAGAACAGGGAAAAGGGGCTGGCCACGCGAGACTAGCTAAACTCCACCTGTTGCCTTAGGTATGGGATACAAAAGACCTTACATAATACAGTAGGAATCAGTCATCCGAACACCCTGGAAACAGAGGGTGTTCGGATAAGGGAAATCTCCGGATAAGTGATCACTTGTTGAAAGTGATATTTAAATACAGCATGCATGTATATCTTATATAACAGCTGTACAGAAACAAAAACATAAACAGATGAAATTGATAAATTGTAACATAAATGAACAAAAATATTAATCTTAATTTGTTCACTTTCAGGACAACTCGTTCATTTCTAGCCACATAAATGAGGAGAATGTGAGGAGAATTAAGTTCAAAGAGGTGTGTTTGGTTAACTAAAGTGTTCGTATAACAGAAGTTTGGATAACTGACTTTCTACTGTACAGATAAGGTATGGACCAAATACTCGCACGATAGCATGTGTTTACAGCGTAGTGTTTTGAGATACGCCTGGACCGAAGAACCGAGGCACCCTCCTATACTAATAAATTAGACAACGTAATCCAAACAAAGATACCACCTACATACACAACTGTCCACTGGAGGATCGATGACAGCATTAGACAAATATCACAGTCAGTTTATAATTTCTGAATGCCTGTTGCAAGTCAGCAATAGCATTCATTATGCACATTACAAACGCTTGAATATTTAACCATTGCTGAGACAAATGCAGATTGCACAATACAGTGGACCGCATGTCATGGTGCGGGGGGGGGGGGGGGGGGGGGGTGGGGGGCAAAGTTGGGTGGATCAAAGAGTACCTCGGGCTTACATCCACGATGTAGCCCTGCTACTCTGATGTAGCTCAGGTCAAGGGTCTTGTCAATCTCCTGCCAGCCAAAACCCATTCATGCCTCATTAATTAGTAGTTGTCAATTGTCACATTTGCAGTGTTTTGCTTCACCATGACACATGTGCCCTCGGTCAATCAATTAGCACTTTATGCTGCTGTAGCACACCAGGGCTGGATACAACTATTACATGTGCTTTCTCTCCAATCAGGCAGCCTACACACAGACATACTTCTGCCAAATGTAGCACAATGAATTCGACATACTGAAACCCACTCTTCTAAGTGTGTGAATTTCATTGACTTCATACAGTACTGTATCTTACGAGTATAACTCGCACATTTGTACCAGTCGCACCATGGTTTTAAACAGTACTATAATTTCATCAGTCCTAATGAACTATTTGGTGCATTAGTTGCACCATGACTAAGTACATGCATTAGATCTACTATTGGATTAGAAATATTTGTTTTTGGAATGTGGTGACAGGGTTAAAGGGGAAGGCAAATCCTACAATATATAAAGAAAACAACAACTGCCTAATAGTCCTCATTCCAAGTGCTGGCTCCAGAATTAGAGTCAAAGAGCAGAAATTGAATGAAGACTATCTCAGCTCCACAAAGTACACTACAGACTCAGCTCGAGGCAGGTAGGGGTAAAACTGTGAATCAGGAGGACAGGGCTCTTTCCTAGCTCCACACAGCAACACAGGTTGGAAAATAAGGACAGCTCTATCATTTCAGGTTAGTTGCAATAGAAAGTGTAAATTCCGCCTTAGGCATTATTCTTAAAGTGACCTATGGCTGGCACTAATCACAACCACACATCTACCAGTGTTAATGTTAAGCCATTGCTGTTTCTGGTTACCGACCATCTCTCAACAAAGACCACTCCAGCCAAAGCACAAAGGCCAATATTCAGCTTACTGTATACCCTGTGACTACCTCTTCTCAAAGTCTGTTAACTACAAAGAGACCTCTGAAATATAGATTCAAATGGTTTTCTTGCATGCAGTTGAGGGGACCATCAAGATGCACGCACGCACTCACGCACACACACACACACACACACACACACACACACACACACACACACACACACACACACACACTGCTGCCAGTGTTTGTCCTATGGCCTAACCTGTAACAGATGCTACGTATCTCCTCAAAAAACACTATATACAAAGGGTAGAGACCCTCAACACTATAATATATTCAATGTCTTGACTAACTTAAAGGCGGGCACAGGTACACAAGAACATGGAGGATATCAGTCTGCTTGTGTTTAGCCCACCCTTACAGTAGCCTCTGGCTAAAGGTTCCCCAGGTTAAATAAGAATACCCTATACCCTATACCCTATACCCTGTGACAATTGAAGCAACTTCAGGAGGTTCAATGACCATTCCACAATGCATTTGAATAACTTCTTACACAACCTGCAGAATATCCTGTCCTGTCCCTGCACCCTTGACTTACTGTATGAGTCAGCCTTGCGCAGTGATAGTAGAACTACGTTGTCTGAAACACTGTTACATGGACTGCGGCAGAGGTTCTATGCTTATACATGAACAGACAATTCTACCATTTCACATTTGCATTTCCACAGGTAACAAGTACAGAGTTACAACATGTGCAAGTGGACAACAGACGGGTTAACCTTTGCCATCTTCCTAGTAATGTACATCTACACAGGCTACAAGTGTCACACAAGAGGAGGGAGAACAAGGGTGTGGCCTTACATGATGGAAGGGGATGGAGAGGAATTGAAATTTCCAGAACAAGCTGCAAACAGACCACAAGCTGGCTACTGAATTCAACAATACTACTCATACATCACCAACGGCTCATATCACATATAAGAAGGACTCACAGTTTTTACAGTATATCACTCTTTTTTAACACGTGACACAGTATTTCACACAAGACATCTTCAGAGGCACATGTACGTATGTACGTACACACCCACCGTAGCTTGCAGAGTATACAGTACATAAAGTACGTATGAAATGTGATGTCATTCAAATGAAAATAACATACGAAAAATGCATAGAGGACTTGTCGTTGAGACTACTTGTATAGGAGGACCACCTGTCTACAGAGACCACTGTGGGCTGTCCTGTAGACCTACTCAGTGATACAAGCACACTTGTGTACAAGGACCACCTGTCCACAGAGACCACCGTAGGCTGTCCTGTAGACCTACTCAGTGATACAAGCACACTTGTGTACAAGGACCACCTGTATACAGAGACCACTGTAGGCTGTCCTGTAGGCCTACTCAGTGATACAAGCACACTTGTGTACAAGGATCACCTGTATACAGAGGACACTGCTGCCTGGTCCTTGGGTGGGCCCTTGTCGACAGGTTTTACTATAAGTACAAACATAACACCAACATTCCAGGAAGAGCTCAAAACACATAGAACACCTGTATATAGAGAACACTGCTGCCTGGTCCTTGAATGGGCAGGTTTTACTGTGTGTACAAAACACCAACAACATTCCAGGAAGAGACAGACATTAAGGGGGACTTCTGAGAGCAGACTGACAGACTAATTGGTTACTCAACACACACACACACACACAGAGTTGATGGACTAGTGTTTGCTAAGTCTGAAAAAAGCCATAGATTATCTGTACTAAAGCTAGTACAGATACCATTACATACATACCTGCTGCATACCACAGTATGCTAGACCAGCATTCCCTCGGAGAATGCATGTGCACAGAAAACAGTAGAAGTAGATACTGAAAATAAGACACCATACAAGTGTGAAAGATGACCTTCTGATAGACAGTACACCTACAGTGGGTGATTCTATTGAAACACTGCAGGCAGGATGCTAACAAATGCATACACACACACACACACACACACACACACTAACACACACACACACACACACACACACACACACACACACACACACACACACACTAACACACACAATAGCGCGATAACGGAACAGTGGGACATAATGATAAAATGGCCATCAATCCATGTGTACGTACACTGACAACCCTGAATCAATAGGTACAATTGTCTACAGAGATCCACTGAAGACAAAAATATTTTGAGTGAGTAGTAATCTGATATATGGGCATGCCCAATTGTGGTAAAGGGTTAAATCAACAGTGGCCTATGAACAACAAATTGTCAAAGGGTTAAATCAGCAGCCATACAAGTCTTCACCATACACAACTTTACACACCCTGCTCAGGCAGGCTTGCTCACTGTGACAGAGGAGCACCCAACAACAGCAGACAAAAGTTACACCACGTGTGTGACCAGTAACCTGATAGCTGGTCACCCCACCCTGTGTTGTTCAATGGGTTAACTTGCAAGCATTCCCAAAGTACACTCATGTACCTACCAATCACAAGACACTGGCTGGGCAGCCATAGAAGTGATGAGAAAATACCAAATATGGACAATGCATATGGCTGTTTCAGCACTGTACAATGTGGGGGAGTGAAAAGCTGGGTTACATGAAAAACAGGTTACGCAAAGACACAAATTGTTTACAGTTGTTCGGTTTAATTGAATTACAGCACATCTGGTTTACCCTACACTGGGAAATTTTCACGACTATAATATATGTTTTTTTCGTAATTGACTTCACTCACCAATTCTTTTTGGCATGAATATATCTGAACACGTTCCAAAGTACACTTACAGTAGGTATAGCCAATCTATGGTGAGACTCGGACATACGTATTTTGTTGCGAATTTTTCTGCTACCAGATTCGACCCCAATTTGTGAAATTTACCGTTTGCGAATATTTTCCAATTTCCCGATTTAGGGTATCCCAACACAGATTTATGATGTTGAAACCATATTTACTGGATGCTCTGTGGGTGATCTTCCATCACTAAAACTGCATACGTACGTACAGTACGTACATGATTTATCCAACATTTGGTTGATCCACAACACACACACACACACGCATGCACGCATGCAGGCAGGCACACACACGCATGCACGCATGCAGGCAGGCACACACACACACACACACACACACACACACACACACACACACACACACACACACAAAGTTTAAGGATCCTACCAGATAATGGCGAGCTCCCACTTCACACTACAGGTCAGCAGCAGTTTCTGCTATTTCATCACTGGGTACCACCACAATACACCCCTGTCCACTACTCCTCCACACCTGAAGACCCTGAAAACTAATACACTTACACATCAGTGACTGGTGCACATACGTACATACATGCTACTGTACACACACACACACACACACACACACACACACCAGCATGCTTCATGGTGAGATAAGATCACAAGTAATGGAATACGTACATCCCTAATGTAGACAAATCCAATCAGGACTACCCATGTTTGCTCAGTGGGGTTATGCGTAACTGTATTCACACAGACAGGACAGAGGTGAGCTCAAAATGCACACTAAAGGACAGCAACAATTTCTGCTGGTCCATCACTTGACATCACTAGAATATATCCCCTCCCACTACTCCCCCACATGTGAAGCCCCTGAAAACCAATAGACAGCTCTACACACAACAGAGACTCCCTACACATTGGTGACTGGTGTAGATACACGTCTTTACTGCGCTTCTGGTATTTAGTAAGCAACTGTTGAACATAAGGAAGGTTACTGGTTAACTCTTTGAGTACACAGCACGGTATCAAGAGAATTCGTTGATGACCGTTCGTTTCCTATCTGCTACGTATAATCAAAACCATTATATTCATGACAACGGACCAATATTTATGCCAACTCATACGTACATGACTTTGCAAATGTGCCCCCATTTGCAAAATTCATGGCAATATTATGATGTATGGTATTTTGCTCAAATTCACAGTAAACTAGTGGGTGATCCCAAACAAAAGGATACCACGTTTGAGTGAGCAGTAATCTTATGCTTGGTCATGCTCCATTGTGTTAAAGGGTTAAATCAAGCAACAGAGGTCTATCCACAACGAATAGTTGAAGGGTTAAATCATAAGCCATTCAAGAACAAGCCATACATAACTTCACACACAGTGCTCAGGCAGGCTTGCTCACTGAGACAGAGGTACACCCAACAACAGCAGACAGAAGCTACACCACAAACGTGTGACTAGTAACCTGTCAACTTGTCGCCTAACCCTGTGTTGTTGAGAGGGTTAACTTGTAAACATTCCCAAAGCATTCCCAAAGCTTACTGATGTACACCTCACAGATGCTGGCTAGGCAGCCATAGAAGTCATGAGAATATACCAAATATGGACATCTTCAATAGCTGTTGCAGCACTTCACAACATGGAGGAGTAAAAGCTGGGGTTGGTTGAAAAACAGGTTACATGGTCGCAAATTGTTTACAGTTATTCGGTTTAAGTGAATTACAGTCTTATCTGGTTTATGAGGAAACATCATTCACTGGATGTTCTGTGGGTGAACTCCCATTACTAAAATTGTATACATACACAATATATCCAACATCCGGTATATCCACAACACACACACACACACACACACACACACACACACACACACACACACACACACACATACACACACACACACACAGTTCAAGGATCCTACAGGACAATGGTGATTTCACACTTCACACTACACATCAGCAGCAGTTTCTGCTAGTTCATCACTTGACACCATCATAATACACCCCTGTCCACTACTCCTCCACACCTTAAAAGCCCCTAAAAACCAATACACTTACAAATCAGAGACTGATGGACGTACGTACGTGCTACTGCACACACACACACACACACACATGCTTCATGGCGAGATAAGATCACAAATAATGGAATACGTATGTCACTAATGTAGACATATCCAATCAGGACTACCCATGTTTGCTCAGTGGGGTTATGCGTAACTGTATTCACACAGACAGGACAGAGATGAGCTCAAAATGCACACTAAAGGACAGCAACAATTTCTGCTGGTTCATCACTTGACATCACTAGAATATATCCCCTCCCACTACTCCCCCACATGTGAAGCCCCTGAAAACCAATAGACAGCTCTACACACAACAGAGACTCCCTACACATTGGTGACTGGTGTAGATACATAAATACTAATGAATACAGTGTACAATGTGCAAACACACACGCACACACACACACACACACACACACACACACACACACACACACACACACACACACTAGCCCTGGACGGTATTGACAATTATAACTAGTTACTAACCAATTGACAGATAGTCGGTAATAGTCGGTATATCTCAACATTATCCTCCAATATTGATATCCCAATTCTGGAGACTGGTTAGGAATATTTTAGCACTATGTATCCAGGCCAATTGGAAACCTTAGCCATATATTGGACTTCTGCTGTTAGTATTCCCAGTTTAAATTCGCCTGTTCTTATACTAAAATTGGAGGTACATAACTGCACTTGCTTCAGAAAAATGTTGATAGTCGATATATTGAGTATTCGAAATATTGACTATTCAAAATTGTAATTATTGTATAGTCGGTTGAAATTAAAATATTGTCCAGAGCTAACACAGACACACACACACACACACACACACACACACACACACACACACACACACTAGAATGCACTATGGTGAGATAGGATCACAATAAATGTACTAAGTATCTACTGCACACAAGATCCAATCAGACCTCCTCACCTCCACACAGTACATGGGGATATAGCACAGTACATGGGGATACAGCACAGTACATGGGGATACAGCACAGTACATGGGGATACAGCACAGTACATGGGGATATAGGTGAGTAGACACATCAATGTTGAGAACCCAATACCCAGACCGTAACATAAACTGCACTCCTTCCCATCGGAGTAAACCAGCTAGTAAGGTAATATACAGTGAACCTCTGTTAGTGGACTCTCCCAAACAAGGACACAGTATAACAAACCTCTATAAAAGGACGTGACTTACAGTCCCAGCATGATTTTTTACAGTTTAAACCTCCCAAAGAGGAAAACCTCTCTACAAAGAACAAATTGGTTGAACTTATTCCACCCCAAAAGTGTCCTACATTGGAAGGGTCCACTCCAACCACCTGTCTACAGAGGCCACTACAGGCTGGTTCATACGTATGTTACCTCACACTGTTTAGGGATTTAAAAGGATGGGTAAAGATGTAGGGCTCTTTCAACACTCAGTCCGGAGGCTGCTACAAGGATAGCATTAGGCAAGAGCTCACAAATGAAATTGTTAACCGAGCTTGACGCAACCTCAAGCATCATGGTTGTAGAGCAGCACACCATCACTAAGACAATGGCCTGAAACTCCGAAATTACATAACTTCAAGCATCTTGCTTAGAGAGGACCACCATGACACTGGCCTACACATGGGTACATACGTACGCATTACAGCAACGCAAACTCACAATTAACCAAACATACAAAATTGCGCAACACTTGCCAGAAAGTCTAAAAACACCCAATATGTATCTTAGGATGTCATACTATTGAGTGTTAGGTGTATAAACCAAGTCTTTCACCAATCTTTCAAGAAAATTGTTTGATAGAAATTTATGATTAGAGTAGGCTCCTCCTAAACACATAATATAAATTGGGGATGAGAAAATAAACACGCACATACACAAACACACCTTATCTCTCATGTTTATAACAGAACTCGCTCTTTCCCGTGATGGCGATATAACCTCATGCATAGAGACAATATACGCATCATAGCCTTTTATAGCAGCTATGTGGAACAAGGTCCGCTCATCCTGCAGAGAGGGAGCATACAATACGCACAGAACGATAACCACAAATGAATAAAATGAAAAAAGTTTCGAAATCTACATACAGTGAGACCTGTCTTAAGGACCACCTGTATGTCCACCTGTCTACACAGACCACTGTAGGTTGCTCATGGGTCTCTGTATAGCACCCCCTGTCTACAGTGGCCACCATTATTACTTAGTCTTCTTGAGTGATGGTTATAGAAATGTTTTACGGCTATGCACTGTTGAATGTAGGGAAACAACACACATTAATACCGTTGAACCTCTCTATAATGGACACTTTGGGACCTGAAAACAGTTTGTTATACAGAGGTTTCCACTATTAATAGGGAATTTTGTAGGCATAGCAATCTTTCTGAACACACACACACACACACACACACGGAGAGAGAGAGAGAGAGAGAGAGAGAGAGAGAGAGAGAGAGAGAGAGAGAGAGAGAGAGAGAGAGAGAGAGAGAGAGAGAGAGAGAGAGAGAGAGAGAGAGAGAGAGAGAGAGAGAGAGAGAGAGAGAGAGAGAGAGAGAGAGAGAGAGAGAGAGAGAGAGAGAGAGAGAGAGAGAGAGAGAGAGAGAGAGAGAGAGAGAGAGTAAAACACGAGAGACAATAGTAAAACTCACCAAGTCAACCACAGAGGGATCAAATGTTGGATGCCGTTTCATTAATTCAAACACTTCAAACATATTCTGACCGACAGCATAATGAAGAACTGTTTTCCCACTCTGGGGATCCTTAAATTTGAGGTTAATATGCGGAGAGGCCGCTCCCATTATTTGTTTAAGATTAGTTAAATTGTTCCGTTTAACATAGTTTAAAATTTGTTCATTCTAAGTACAGAGGAAGGGAGACAAACATACCAATGTAAATAAACACTAATGCTAGTATTGTGTCATGAGTGTCATACGTACGTATGACATACACACAATCTCACATAAAATTACAAAGATTACAACAACAAAAGGAAAACACACATGCATGCATACGCACACACACACACACACACACACACACACACACACACACACACACACACACACATACACACACAAACACACTACACACACACCACACACACACACACACACACACACACACACACACACACACACACAGCACACACCACACACGTGCATGCACCACACACATGCACGCACACCACACATACGTACTGTGGTGATAGCAAGTAATGCCATGTTACTCGCGCATCACACGGCAACTCGTGTGAGCAATTAGTATGAACAGTGATAATTTGTTACAATTCGTATACATTCTCTGTAAACTTTGAATGTGGATATACGTATCTAAGCGTGATTTTCAACGACAAGTGTGTCTCTCTTGTCAAGGTTCGATTTCTGTCCAATTGTTTAAGAATGCCTCATCGCTTGAGCAATTATGCCCATAATAATGTCTTCAGTTGCGACAAGAATGAGCTAAATGTTCACTCAATTAATCTCCCCCTTGCACGACTTGTCCATCCACTCAACGAACACTTCGTTCCTTTTCCTTGACATGATCAAATATTGGTTCAACAAATATTCCAACTTAGTTCAAATTCGAAATCGATATAATTCTACGCGATGTGCTACCTTGTGGCTTCTCAAGGTAACTTGGTAATGACTCGCATGTGTACTCAAGCGCTCACACATGCATTGCGTATAGAACATTCGCTCGCTACTGTACACACACACCACACCACACAAACACACACTCCACACATGTACACACACACCCTTGCACCCACCCACACACACACATGCACACACACACACACACACACACACACACACACAC
>CAUJGJ010000022.1:32500-42000 GCA_963170055.1 Halisarca cf. caerulea
CACACACACACACACATACACACACACACACACACACACACACACATACACACACACACACACAAAGTTCAGCATGTGTACATGTATACACGTATGTATGTATTGTACATACGTACATACAGACTGTGAAGCCTCTCTAATCTGCCACAATTAGGAATGTCAGTTTTATGGTGGATTAACGAGGTTGATGGATTAATGATGTTGCACTCAGTACATGCATTTATTTTATATTTCAGTAGACAGTACAGTAGATTAGCACAGTACATACATAAGAATGTACAGTATGTACTTAGTGAGCTTTATTGCATGTGACACTTGCTGTATGTACTGTACATATGTACACATGTACACATGTTCACGCTTAACTGTGTGTGTGTGTGTGTGTTGTGTGTGTGTGTGTGTGTGTGTGTGTGTGTGCTTGTGTATGTGTGTGTGTGTGTGTGTGTGTGTGTGTGTGTGTGTGTGTGTGTGTGTGTGTGTGTGTGTGTGTGTCTGGCTATTTGTGAGGTGCTGAGTGTACGTAGTTCTTCAGCTTGTGCGTACGCCTGTAGCAAGCACAGTGTGTCCAGATGCACGAGGTACAGATGGACACACAGCAAGCACAAAAATGCACAAAAGTACCTAAAAGTACACAAAAATTGTATGCACATATGTATACACACACATACTGTACAGCATGCTTCAGAGCAAAATGCAGTAACACTCACCTATAGACGTCAAAGTCGTTGGAGCAGTAGGTAAGGATTGTGGCCCAGGCAAGGATGAGGGTTGGGTTGCTATAGGAGGTTGTGGTGGGTGGCCCTGCAATAACTGGTAGGGAACTTGTGGTAAGGACTGATAGGGAGGTTGTTGAATTGGTTGAATATGAGGTTGTTGAATTGTTTGAATGCGAGGTTGGTGCATTGCTTGAGCTCCAACTGGAGGTGGCTGTGGTAACTGAGCAGGAGGCATTGAAACCGGAAAGGAAGGCTGTTGACTGACAACAGAGGGTGGATCCAAGGACACTGGTTTGGAGGATGGCTGATTGCTTTCGACTCCTATGTATGTGGAATGTACACATAAAAAAAGAACAGAAAAACAGAAATACATACCAATAATATAACAATCTATGCTCCAACACTCTGTGGGCAGCAAAATGATATCAGATTACAGAGGTTGCTGGATTGAGGAGTAATGCTTAGCTTACATGGTCACTGACCTTACAAGATGAACAAAGATGGATTATAGAGGTGTCAGATTACAGAAGTTAAGACATAGGCACTCGGGCTGTGTGGCATATAAAATGCACTCGCCCTTGGGTGCGAAGGTAACAATTATAGCATCCGTACGTGGACTTTAGGCAAATGTTCTTGACTTCTAGGAATTTGAAGAAGCAATTTGAACGTTAACTATCAAGTTTCCGAAGGGAATCAGCGGTAAGAAACCCCAAAGAAGACTTTTTCGGCTACGATGCTAAGTTCGCTTGTCGCGGTGGCAAAGATTGGCTTCTTTTGGATTTGAATTGTAGCGTGTTTCTTCGTAAATCTCTTTAAGGAACTTAACAGAGAGTAATTTGCCTGAAAACACAAGTTTCCAAGTATAAACTCACGGCGAGTTAGACGCCCATGTTGTATACATTATAAAATCGCTGCATATTCGTACCGTCACCATGGTAAAGGATGCTATAATTTTATAATGCACACACACACTCACACACACACACACACACACACACACACACACACACACACAAACACACACACACACACACACACACACACACACACAAACACACACAAACACACACACACACACACACACACACACACACACACAAACACACACATACACACACACACACACACACACACACACACACACACACACACACACGCACACACAGGTGGCATCTAAGTGACCTTCTAGGTACGAGATTGTGAGGACTAAACATATAATACATACTGTATGTATATACGTACATACGTACCTGGTACAGTTCCACCGGCCTTGATAATGCCCTGATGATAAGCATCTGTCAACGTTGTCACAAGATCTTCAGCAACACGCAAACGTTGAAGACTTTTCAAAAACACCTCAAACTGTTTACCACTTCTTCTCTCAAGTGCAGACAATATCAGTTCATTCTTTTTATAGGTTGTCTTCTCAGCATCAATTATTTGCTTCTCATAGTCGCTGATCAGTTTCTTAGAAAACAAACGAGGGACGAGATCCTTTCCCGGAAGACGCTTCGTCAACACATCATAATGGGAACGAATGACATCATGAGCGACTTGTGTTCCTATTTCGCCATCATCTCTTGTTCTTGGCATACTTCTACGAGACATCTACGTACATACAGTATATACAGATGCTAAGGCTCAATTATATGCTACAATATTACATGCAGTCGGACCTCACGTATCCGCACACATCCGTTCCAGATGAAATTGTGGATCAAGTGAAGGAACTGGATAAATGGGGAGCAGTAGTATAGTGTACAGTAGGAATATTGCAAATTTGCTCCAACAGAAACTACTGCAGAAGGTGAGGGAACTGGATAACTGAGGTGCGGCTAAGTGAGCATAGTGAAACCTGCTGTCAAAGAAACTTCATACTAGGTAACTTTAGTATAAAAATTAATATCTATTCTGCTATTCAGGACACTAATAAATCTGGACACTTGTATAAACTGAATGCTAGGTTATGGTCCTGAATACTCATACACACATTAATGAATGTTGGGGCAACTCTTGAAAATCAGGACACCTCTGTAATCAGGCCACTTTTGGTGGTCCCTGAGGTGTCCACATTCATAGAGGCTTCACTGTACATACGGACGTACGCAGAACAAACTATAATGTCCAACCAAATGTTGCATTGATCTGACATATTATCAGAACAGCTATAAGGAGGTATAATTTGGTCTGGTACGTATGTATGTAAGATTCATTGCAAGATACAAAGTAAGTCCAAACGAACAACTTCTACATAAAGACGCCATTTTTCGAAGAACATGCTGCAAAGTACCAACTACTGTAATATATGGCGAAACCTGTGTATAAAGACCACTCAATGGACTAATTAAATGTGGTCACTATAGACAGGTGGGCTTTATGAAGAGCTGCAATAGTGTTGCTTTAGTGTGTAGTTCCTGGGCCAGTCTACAGTGGTCACTATGGACATGTGGCCCTCAATTCTATACAGGTTAGATTTTTAGGTTTAACTGTAGAAAGTAATTCTCGAGGGGTAAAAAAATTTTGGAAGAGGTTAGCACAAATACCAAAATGGTCATCAAAAGAACAGGGGTCTTCCAGAAGCACTGCAGAGCCTACGCTCTTTTATCTAATGGCTTTCATCCACAAAAGACAAAGTTTATACCAATAAAAGGCTAAAAAAGGTAGGAATAAAGGAGGATCCACAAAAATAAAAACAAAAAACAGTGCTAATCCTCGATCTGTGAAAGTTTCATCTCACAAAAAATTGAGCGTGTACAGTAAATCATATTCAGTATACATATAATACAGTATGTTCTAATTTTGGTCATTCAAATTCCTCGTCATAGGCATTGAAAGGGTAAGGAAATGCTCCAAAAGATGAATTTTTTTGTTATAGCTAATTTTATAACATAGACCCTCTGTTTGGTCATGTGGGCTGCAGCCACTGTCTTACGGTTTCCATGTAAAACTGTCTTTGTTTGCCTAGTGCACTTCCCTTCAATTTGTTCCTACGGCCACATTGTCAGATTGTGTAAGCGTGGCTCCAAGATTCTTGGATTCCAGAAATGTTTGCAAATATGGCATTCACAATGGGAGTGACAACTCTTAAGTAGATTAGAAATGACCATTTTGTGTTCTAAACAGGCATCATATCTTCCAATTATTCATCGTTGTCTTCCAAAACTTCGTCGCATTTCTGTAAGATGCATATTCCATTCTAGTGACAATTTTCTCGTGATTATTGCTCTGACGAAAACTAGAACATACACAGTAGTATGTACACCTGACCCATAGAACATGCAATATTGACATGAACTCACCATGCACAGATGCAATGAACTGCTGCTCAATACTATATATCAGTGTAGATAGCTGTAGAAAACTGTTCACTATTCAGACAAGGTCACGAATGAGAGAACGATATAGAGTGAAGATAAATTTCCTTCTAAACGTTTTCAAAAATTTCACAAAATTCTCAATTAAGATTATACTCTGCTCTTGTTTCTTCAAGCAACAACTCAATATTTTGCAACTTTTGAGTTTAAATGCTAGCATCAACTCCAGACAAGAAGAAAGGCACAATGAGACAACTGTAGGGACAGAAAAAAATAGCATCAAAAATATCAAAAGAACATACATCCAAAATTAGAGTCATTTCTATTGCTGAGCACTGACTACAGTGGAACTTGCTGTTAAGTAGAAGGGGATATACTATGTAACCATGTAAGGATAGCTTTCAGAAGGTTGTATACATAAAACTATCAGTTTTATATTAAAGAAGTTTCTGAAAATAATGTATTCAAATGAAGGTCCTATGAAATTCACATCCATATATAACAGCAATAATGCTAGTCTAGCCGCTAGCCCTGTACTTTTCCTCCCACCCCCGAGAAAACATAGGGTTTAGCAACTTTGGGGTTTTAACACCTCATATTTTATGATTGATAAGAGACCCAAGGCACGTATAGCTCTTTTAGGGCGCTAGTGGAATAGTAATGGAAGTGGTTTTTGTCAAATTTATAGTGATTCTATGTCTTGAAGGGCCATCAACTGAGTGATTCTATTTCTTAGTTTGCACATCGTATGCGGTTCACTGGTGAATAGCAGAGACGGATTCAGAATCTAAGTGCTGTATCTGTTGTAAAACTGGTTTATCCAGGAATGAGAGACAGAAGGTAGTAGCATAGATAAATATAAAGCTACAATATATAGTAGTAGGAGAACCCAGTTGTACTGCGAGTCTTCTTCTATTACCAGATAGTGGAACGAGTCGTGAAATCAGGTAACCAATTGCAATTCACTAAGAAGCTCATGGAATTGGTGAATGAACAAGCAGAACACTAGTCTGCAGCCACAAGCTTCCTGTCACCATCCTTTAGGATTTTACGCATGTATATGTGTACAGGTGTGGTATGTTTATGTGTGCGTGTGTGTGTACAGTGAAATGTGCTAGTACATACCTCAAAGGGGACACAAAATCAGTACATATTTTAGGAGGTACACCTATCAGGGTTGGTATAATATTATGTACAAAAGGTACACACAGGGACAGAATGAGGAGTACTTACTATCCAGGAGTATGTACTAAACCAGGTACTTACTATCAGGGTTGGTTTATGTACATGAGGTATACACAGGGACAGAATGAGGAGTACTTACTATCCAGGAGTATGTTCTAAACCAGGTACTTACTATCAGGGTTGGTTTATGTACATGAGGTATACACAGGGACAGAATGAGGAGTACTTACTATCTAGGAGTGTGTACTAAACCAGGTACTTACTATCAGGGTTGGTTTATGTACATGAGGTATACACAGGGACAGAATGAGGAGTACTTACTATCTAGGAGTGTGTACTAAACCAGGTACTTACTATCAGGGTTGGTTTATGTACATGAGGTACACACAGGGACAGAATGAGGAGTACTTACATCCAGGAGTATGTACTAAACCAGGCCGGTGCAGTGAAACCTCTGTGATAAGGACACCACTGGGACCACACCTATCCTGTACATGAAGGTGTCCTTATTTTGGAGAATTCAAATGCATACAAATCAATGAGAGGGACTTCCAATGGGGCAGAGCAGCGGTGTCCTGCTTCTGTATTTGGGAGGTGTCCTCAAAAATAGAGGTTTCACTGTACTTACTAACTAAATTCCACCATATACGTATTGTAGAACTTGCCATTCTATGTTGTATGACATGTGTCTTTGTATTCTATTTACAGGCCATGTAATAACTTACTACCTGTGTGTTGTGGACTAATCTGTACAAGTACTTACAATATTAGGTTTTATGTAGTGTGCTATGTGTTGTACCTCGTGTGCATTAGGGAACATGGATTGAACGTAGGTGCCTCGTTCTGTACGTTGACTGTGTTTGTCTGTTCTAGGTTGTTATAGATATTCTATTGAAATCATTGATTGCTGTTGCTCAGTGTTTGATATGCCTACGATCAAACACTACATTTGAGGGGCAGTCCGAAATCGACACCGCGACCATGTCTTAAGGTGAGTCATTAGCACTTAAATTGGAATCATTACATCTTGAATTTAAAAGGCTCAAGGCCGAGAACACCTGCCTATGGGATGAAAACAGGATTCTGGAATCTGTGGAGACTGAATAGCTTTATCAGCAAGCAATCAGCAACTTAGCACAGAAAGACGGTGAGATTGCTCAACTATGTACAGAGCTTGAAGAAGCAGAAGAGCAGCGTGCAAGGGTTCAGACAGATCTGCAATCCTTTCGAGATTGTTCAGAGCTTGACTTACATAGGGTGTTGGCCAAAGAAAGAGAGAAGTGGGAGCAGTATGAACAAAGACTTCTGCACAGCTTGATTTGAGAGCAGGGTCGGTGAGATCCACCCCTGAAGCTACCGTTGCCTTCTATGTTAGGAGCAAAGCTGCGAGGATGGAAGTCTGGAGGAAACAGGAGAGTCAGGAGAGACTGCTCTGAGAATGAGGTTGACTCCACAGTCTGCCCTGTCGTTGTAAAAGTTTAGTGGTGAAGAAACGAATCCAGATGAGTTTTTCCATGAATGCAAAGAACAGCTTGAACTAACTGCAGATCTCCAGTTGGATGAACGAACCAATTTGGTCAACCTTATTACCTGCTTAAGAGGTCAGGCATATTTTTTCTATAGATTGTGCAACATAGCTCAGCAGGGGAGTTACACACTCTTGATGGCGGAGTTTGGTAAGAGGTTTACACCTCTAACCATATAGGCTATCCAGACTAGTCTCTTTTATGATCGAAACAGGGAGCCAGTGAAACGGTTGATTCGTAAGCTCATGACCTGCACCGGCTGTTTGGGAAAGTCCACTCACCGGTCCAACAGGGAAGTAAAGAGGCAGAGGAGCTAGGAAAAGCAGTACTTGCATCGCAGTTCATCTCGGGCCTCCGTGTTGAACTAAAACGAACGGTGGCTGGTTAAGAAGGTGATCTTGATAACCTGATAGTCAAAGGGAGTCACATGATTCAAGGGGGCCAAGGATCGAGAAGAACTTTGGCAAGGAGGTGGATGTGGCACCATCCAAATCATAAGCTGCCCCTTCCAAGCCACCTACCTCGGGACAACACGATCATTCCACTGCAGTAACTGTTAAACACTGCAACCAGACAAAAGAAGGCATCCATCCAACATGGGGGCCATTAAAGAGTCATAGCTGTGGGAAAGACGGTCACTTCACTCAGTCCTGTCCTTTGAAGTCCCAGACAGCCACCCCTGAAGCTTAAGGCCACAAAGTTGCAGTGGCTGTACCAGAGCAACCTACAAGTGCACCAGCAGATGAGTGGCAGAACCAGGTGATCGAAGGTGAGCTGAAACAGGTGATGGCTACTCTTCATGGTGCAAGTCCTTCTCAAACCCAAAAGGGAGCTGTCCTTGGAGCAATGTTAGTAGTGCAACTGGGGATAGAAGGAGCCACGGTAGATGCCTTAGTGGACACAGGATCCCCTGTTAGTATCATATCCACCAATTTCCTTTTTATACACTAGCGAGAACAAGAAATCAAGCCAAATAGGATCAGACCGGGCGGAAGAAGTTTGCCAATGTTTTTACCCCTCCATGCTCTATCTCAGAAGCTACAGTGGGAACAACCCTCCAATAGTCAAGCAGCTGGAGCTAGCCATTAGTAGAAGACACACAGTACAAGTGCAACAGGATGCCCCCGTGGACCATTTGTTAGGCACTCATTTGCAGCCATTAGTGGGTTTAAGTTGAAGGAAGCTGGCAGTACAGACGAGTCTGAGGGCTGCAGCAGTACTAAACCCTATCCAAATGAGTCTACACCAGCCATTGGCCATGTCTACCTTCTAGAAGCGGTATAGGTGCCAGTTAACTTTCAATGCCTGGTTCCAGTTGAGAAGGTTGACCTTGGAACAGAGGATACAGTACTGTTTACACCAAAAATACATCCAATAGCTATGAGTATGGTCACGTGAGCCAACAAGCGGGTCCCGTGCAATCCGATACCTCCTGGTTTACACCCAAGGTAGAACTACCTTCTACTGAGAAAATCCAGATGGAGGACAGCCTCATGGGTTCAGGGAGTTGTGGGATGTTGGTTATTTGTAACCCTGGGCACAGCCTTTATTCTTGGACAAAGGAGAAAAGTTAGAGAGTATTGAAAAAGTAAAGGTTGTTTCAGAAGCTCCTTTTGAATTGGATTCTGATGGATGATGTTGCAGCATAATTCAGGGGGAACCCCAAGAATTGGGCAGAAAGAGCAAGCTCTTGAGTAGTCTACCTGCTGACAATGGGGACCTGGATGCAAAAAACGGAAAAATCTCATCAAACTGATCATGAGTTATCAAGATATCTTTGCACTGGATAAATCGGAACTTGGGTGTGCTAGTGATGTCACTCCATTGATACCGGGACAGCAAAGCTAATCAAGCAGTATCCCTATAAAGTACCATTCGCCCTGGGTCTCAAAGGAAAGGTCGCAGATATGGTTGTGAAGATGGTCGTCCAAGGAATAATTGAGCCATAAAAAAGCCCATGGACCAGCCCCATAGTCCTACAGTAGTTGCGAAAAAGGATGGGTCAACACACGTTTGGGTTGAATACCCAAAAATGAACGCCATCACAAAAGTGGATGCTTACCCGCTACCACATGTGAACATCTTGCCAGACTTCTTCTCCAACAACCATTACTTCTCTACCCTAGATCTTGCCTCCGGTTATTGGCAGATCAAGACGGAGGGAGTGTCCAAAGAGAAGACCACCTTCGCCACTAAATTCTGGCTGTATGAATTTTGTGTCATGCCGCACTAGCCCTTGCTGACCGCCGATGTTAGGATCCAGAGTTTCAACATTTCGTTGTGTTTAATGAGACCGGTTGTCTCCTAATAATCCCAATCTGACAAAGATGAAGACTGGCAGTCAATCACAGTACCCTGATTCTTCCTGATTGGTCCTGTACAGGACTGCCACTGATGAGTTGCTGAGGATTGTACCCCCACAAAAGTATAAAAAAAACTACAAATGCTTCTAAGACTACAGCCCAGAATGGCCAAAATTGAGATGACAAGCTACCATATGTGCTGTATGCCTACAGAACGAGAGTCCAAGCATCTACTGGGGAATCACCGTTTTTCCTACTGCACGGAAGAGACTCTACCTATTGATCGTAGGATGATTGATTGCAGGGACTATCGAACCAAGTTGGCTGAGAGAATGCATCAAGCATGGGACTTGCTAGGAAATCCATCAAAGTCGCACAGACACATCAGAAACAGTATCATGACATGCAAGCTAAGCCCACTGACTTACAGGTTGGTGACTATGTGTTTGTTTTTAT
>CAUJGJ010000023.1:0-2500 GCA_963170055.1 Halisarca cf. caerulea
ATACCAGCATAGAGCATGCCATGTATACATGAGACATGCATACACATCCATATCCACACCACATCTGTACATCCACATGTTATATGATATACTGTACATACAAACATGTGCGTATATACACTACATAAGTACATGCACAAGCAGATAAATTGGATTACACCCACACACCCACACCCACACCCACCCACACAAAAGGTTGCTTTAGGCATTTATGAAGTAAGTATTGTGATTTATAACAAGAGCGCTGTTGCACTACAAAGGCACCGTTTCAGAATACCTAAGACTTATGAATGCTCTCAGATTTTCATGAAATTGAAGTTATATAAGTACATACAATAGAACTTGGCTTTGTAAGTACCTCAAGGGAAGACAAAACCAGTACTTCCTATCAGAGGTACTCTTACTATCAGGACAGATTCATGCACCGTGTACATATATACATACGTACATGGGAGGGGACAGAGTAAGATAAGTAATCACTATCCAGGAGTATGTACTATCGTATATATTCTATAAAAATCCAGCACTCCAGAATTTTATCATCCATAGTCTTGTGTTGAAAACTTGACCAAATGTCCATTTTCTAAAACTTCATCATGTTTTCCAATATTTCGTTGTACAACTTTTCAAACCGAGACAAACTGTAAAATTGAGTTCAAGTTTTGTATTTCTTACAATGATTCTGGGACAGAATGACAAGTAATTACTATCTAGGAGTCTGTACTACTGTATACTTTATAAAAAAAATCAGCACTGGACAATTTCATCATCCATAGTTTGTGTTGAAAATTTAATGAAATGGCCATTTTCTAAAACTTAACTGTTTTCCAACATTTTATTCTCAAACATTTCAAACCAAGACAAACTGTAGAACTGAGTTCAAGTTTCGTATTCATTACAATGATTCTTCTTCCTGTGCTTTGGATTGAGTATTCACTGTTTTCGCTCAGTTGGGGCAGGCCTATTGCCAAGCACTTTAGTGTTCTTTTTACTACATTTTATGGCTATTTAAATCATTATAGTTACATACATAATAGCTGGACTACACAATTTTGTCAGCTTCATAAGTATTCCTTGCTCAGTTTCTTCAGCCATTCTCACAGATTGGAAAACACTCTAAATTCTCTCATCGAACAAAATTCTTGTGAAACTAGGTGTGTCAAATTTTTAAACAATATATTATGGTAGCACAGGTACTCGCTAAGTAAGGTCTACTGCAGTACCAAAACTACCATTGGAGCATACTTATTGTAGGTGAAAAATTTCCCGAATAAGGAGATGAATGATGAAAGACAGTGAAAAGGCATCACATATTATGTACGTATCATGCCATGATCAATATGAATCCTAAGTGCTTATCACTAACACATTCGTACGTACATGTAAACTTCATGAAATACATCAACTTACATTGAATTTCTACCTCACAAAGTCTTCCAGTGTACAATGGAGGGCACTCACACACTTCTTCACTGTCACAAGCTCCTCCATTCATACAACGGCACACTGGCAGGGATGAACCAGTAAATGTAGGTAATGTTACATTATGTATGCACACACCAGGGCTAAATTTAGGGGGGCATTGAACTATTGAGACCCCCCCCCCCCCTTGAAATTACGGGACAATATTTCTCGGGCACAAACTCTAATCTAAATTACCAGTAAGTCCAGCACATGTACTCTACAAACCACTTAAAAGTTGCTAAATTGTTAAAGTGAGATTGTGAGACATTAGGAAGTGAGACTCACAATCAGAGGAGGTGGAGTATGTTACTAGTTGGCATAAATCAGTGCACCCATCTAGAACCAAAGGCGCTAACAAACCTAATATTCAATCTTACACGATTAGTGCTGCCAGCAGAGTGGTGGATAATAGAGGTTCTGCATGGAATAAATTCCAAATACAGTATGTATAGTACTTGGAATGGAGCTAAACAAACAACCTCTTTCTACCCTTCATGAACAATGATCTCCACAATGCATAAACATTGCTGAGATTATCTCAGTCATGCGCAGTGACTAGGATGGTGATACCAATGGAACTCACTTCTGTCACAGTTGGCACCGAAGTAATCCTCCCTACACTCACAGTCATCATCCTCACATTCTCCATAGATGCAAATGGTACTGCTACCACACAGTGTCCGCTCTGTTGAGAAGGACGCACAAGGAATAGATAGCATACAAAAATTTTGAAGTATTAAATGGGAAAATCTGCCAGCCAACACAAATTCACATATGATTCTCAAACATAGCCAAAGGAGAATGTTAGCAGCCGTAACGCTATGAAGGTGAGACCAATCACAATGAGATGTATACACTTATACATTCTGACATATGCACACATTCTGCAAAATTGCATCTTCTGTACATACTATAGGTATCCATGAGCTAGCACTCATGACTACCCAATCACAAGTGAACACAATAATAATAATTTACTAATAACAAACCTATTTCACATCTTCTTCCGGTGTAAGGATGTGGGCATGTGCAATTA
>CAUJGJ010000023.1:7500-33083 GCA_963170055.1 Halisarca cf. caerulea
GTTGCAACTTTGCATGTGTGTTATAGCTAGGATAAAATTTCAAGGGAAAGATACCCCCTGTGCCCCCTTTCCTCTAAAAGAAACCCTGAACATGTGCAAGCATGTGTAAGTACCTATACATGAATAAATCCTTGCATGAATGCTTATGCCATGCTGTTTGGAACAAAGCTAAACCACGTGCAATTTACATTAGAACTCCTAAATTTTGACACATGTATTCATTGACTATGTAACTGCTAAATAAACATACGTACATACCAATGGATTCAAGATTGATTAATACAAGCTATTAATAATATAAGCATTTTTGGCAAATTCTACCCTTTATAAATGGATTTATGATCAATTCATGACAGTGTTCCTTCACAAAAAACTAAGTCTGCATATTTTTATTTTGGGGGGGAACCATACCCAGGGTTCCCCCCTCCAGATAAAACCCTGATATACTAAGTGTTAGGTGTTGATACACGAGGGCGCAGTCCGAGTGTTAATCAACACCTAACACTTATAGTATATTCCCATGTACCCAGCAAAAGCGGGGTATAACTAACATGTATCCCACTTGAAAGAAGGATTTTGCTTGCAGAGAAGGTACTTCGGTGTTTAATGCAAGCCAAATGATGATTGCTAGCTTTACAACTTTCCATTCCACCAATGAACTGGGCATCTATGCCGTATACTGGATATGTGTGCGCTGGAAATCCAAAGAGAACGCTTTTAACAAAAGAAGACAGCTTCAAAGAGCTACGAAAATACTATACCGTGAAAACAAAGCTTACTAGTCTAGGAGCACATGTTTCCAAAAGTTCACTTCAGTCTTGATCCATGGCGGTCATTGTTGAAAGTTGAAAAAAAATCGCGATTCCTCAGTTGGGATGACTAATACTCTCCTAAAAGACTGCAAAAGCCGCAATGGGGTCTGAAATGATACATGTAGACAGAAATGTTCCTAAAAAAGAACGCGAACTTCTTCGTAGACTTAGTATATATTGTACATACATCAGGTGTGCTGCTGTTGCATCATCCCATTGACGAGGCAGTTATCAATTATCGTCACTTAAAAAGCAGGGTATATAAATTGGGCTCATTGATATACCCCGGTATATCGCGAATATACCCAAAGCGGTCTCTTTGAAGACAATAGAAAGTGCCCACGCAGTGGGATACATGTATGTATGTATACTGCATTTAGGAAGACTAATTTGGTACAAAAAATACACAAGATGCACTGGCTTACAAGTTTCACACGAGGCTCCTGTGTAATCCAATGGACATTGGCAAGTGACTCCCATACAAGTTCCTCCGTTGTAGCACTCAGTGTCACCTGATGAAGGGTCAAGAATGAGCAAGGCATAAGTATTATCAGGTTTCAACAGTACACACATAGTACATGTACGCATGCTGGCATCAAATGCACTACATGTGTGTTGAAATTGCGTGGATGCATTAATACACAAGCATGTACACACATATACACAATATTATCCATGCATAGGTACATACCTACGCATATATGTCTGTGTTTGTGTGCATCAGTGTGTGTGTGTATGTGTTTGTGTTTGTGTGCGTGCGTGCATGCGTGTGTGTGTGTGTGTGTGTGTGTGTGTGTGCCTCTGTGTGTGTGTGTGTGTGTGTGTGTGTGTGTGTGTGTGTGTGTGTGTGTGTGTGTGTGTGTGTGCGTGTGTGTGTGTGTGTGTGTGTGTGTGTGTGTGTGTGTGTGTGTGTGTGTGTGTGTGTGTGTGTGTGTGTGTGTGTGTGTGTGTGTGGATGTGTGTGTGTGTGTGTGTGTGTGTGTGTGTGTGTGTGTGTGTGGATGTGTGTGTGTGTGTGTGTGTGGATGTGTGTGTGTGTGTGTGCGTGTGCGTGTGTGTGTGTGTGTGTGTGTGTGTGTGTGTGTGTGTGCATGTGTGTGTGTGTGTGTGTGTCTGTGTGTGTGTGTGTGTGTGTGCGCGCGCGTGTGTGTGTGTGTGTGTGTGTGTGTGTGTGTGTGTGTGTGTGTGTGTGTGTGTGTGTGTGTGTGTGTGTGTGTGTGTGTGTGTGTGTGTGTGCATGTGTGTGTGTATGTTTGCATGTGTGATCTTGTGCTGATCTGAATATACACACAACATAATATAAACAGCTTACGTACATTCGTAGTCAGTACAATCATATCCAGTGTATGGATAAGGACAGCTGCAGTTGTTGTCATCACAAGTCCCATTGTTGTAGCAAATGATACCATTACATACCTCCAGCTCTGATAAATGGTAGTTTTAAGGATACATACAGTACGTACACTCAATAAACACAGCATCATGTACGCATACACACACGTATGTGCTGCCATTGGAGTGTTAAGAAACATAAGTAGAAGTGGAAACACTTACTAAATTGAATCATGACATAATAAGAATGCAGAATGCCTAACACTAGCAGCAAAAAACAAATCACTGCTGTGTGAAGTATAATACTTAACAGACAGAGAATCATTGCTACATTGTCAGCATGCCTTTGATTACAATGGTCTGGAGTAATGCTATACACAAGCTGTTATGCATGGTTGATTAGAGCCTACGTATGTAGATGCTCAAGCATTCTGCTTGCTGCTTGACCTAACATCTATTACGCACTTACAGTATTCGATACTAATTCATTGACATTAATTAAATAGGCTACTAAGTAATAAGTACATACACCATACTTGAAGGAGATTGAATTGAGAAAAAGTGTGTACAAACCTCTTTCACAATACTGTCCAGAGAATCCAAAAGGACAAGAACAGTATCCATCATAGCAGGAACCATTGTTGCGACAAGGCTGGTCACCTAAATGGGATGTTCAGATACGTAAATACATTTGCCTGTTTCTGGACCAGAAACAACTCACAGTCTCTCAGTTGGCAGTATGGAGGGAGGTAGTTACCCACACAAGTACAGGTGGAATTGCTACAAGTTCCATTGTTGTAACAGTATCTACTACCACACACAGGACCGGGAGCTGAGGGTGGGGAGAGTGAGCTTTGTAATAATAATTTCGTATAGCATTGAGGAAGTCAAAAGTAACAAGCAAGCAATAATGAACTGACAATGAAAAATGCATACCAATTTCACAACGATATCCCCTGAAGCCATCACTGCACAAACAAGTGTTACCACTTGAGCAAGTGCCATTCCGACAAGGAGGGTTGCCTGCATAAAAGAAAACAAGCAGACACTTATAATCACCTTTTCTGACATTGGTGGAGAAATTAACATTCAAAATTTGGAAATGCCATAACTGGATAACCCCTAGTAGCAGACACTTTCTAAGTTCTAAAACTTAGAGGTCAGTCACTACTTGGCTGTTAAAATACAAAGGAACCAGAACTTCAGCCATGTACGTATGTGTGCCGGCTCAACAAAAGAAAAAAAAAAACGATTTTCATTGGTTCTCAGTACAGCCTATTCTCAGTTGCTCAGTTGGGTCCTGGCTGCCAGAGGATGTCACCCAGTGTTACTGATAAAAGGTGGCATTCCCTGGAAAGGCCATATACGTAAGTGCACTGGCGAAAGATTGTGTTAGGATTTGATCGGCTATAAGCAACCTTATTCTGTAAATTTACATGTGCATCACTCAACTCACAGACATTCTGAGTACAGCTTTGTCCTGTGTACCCTGAAGTACATCTACATGTGTTGTTCACACAAGATCCATTGTTGTAGCAAATAGTTCGGTTTAGAGCTGTTCCACAGACTTCCAGCACTAGTCAAAATAGAGAAATGACATTGACAAATTGCAACTCATACTCATTGAAGAGAACTGACCAATTTCACAGTATCTTCCACTGTAACCAAATGAACAGGAGCAGTATCCTTCATAGCAAGTTCCATTGTTTGAACAACGTCCTTCACCTTCAGCAAAGAGGAAGGATGACACAACTCAATGCACTGAACTTAATATCTCGTGAGACGGTGCCACTCACAGCTTTCACGACTGCAGTCGTATCCTTGGTAACCACTTGGACAGATGCAGTTGAAACTACTGTTACACCTTCCTCCATTGTAGCAGGTGAGCCCACTACCACAATAAACTGGCATTGTACCATTTGTAGGAGGCCTAGTTACATTGGTAGGAGGTACAGTGCCGTTGGTAGGAGTCACTGTGACATTGGGAGGCGTGACGGTTCCATCTGTAGGACAAACAGACCAAAAACTATGCATTCATTACATGCTATAAAGGAAGGTCGTGATTATGCATCTGGCTATGGCAATTCTATATTCTGTCATGTGATAGATGCTACATTCGGTAGGTTAGGATGTACACATATGTACGGGATAGAACGAAAAAAGTTTACGTGAAGTAAAGTGATCACGATGTAGGAACTCAGTGATCAGTCCGTGATAGATACATAATTAAGCTCTAGAAGTGAATGGTATTATGCTAAGAGGCGTTATCACATTACAGGTAATCTTTCCAACGGTGTCTTCCAGTTTTAGTACCTCTACTCTGGACAAACGTGGATGTCATATTGTCTTCGTCTTCCTCGAGTTGGATGAAGAAATTTTGCACTCATCAGATTATATTTAACAGTAAATATATAGTTGCTAGGCAAAGGGATTGACATCGTCTTAGATATAAACAAACAGACGCGTTTCACCTCCCGCAAAGCAAGGAAATAATCTATACGCCAGTTCGTGCTCTCCTGAAAATGAGTAGACTAGTGCGCAAAAGTATCCATAAATATCCTGAAAATAGCACGACTGCTCATTCCATCCCCGTCTATGTGATCCGCGGAATGATGCTCCTAACTGTAGGTCGTACACGTTCAAGAAGAGTACTTAACAATCGTTCATATTGTTAAATAACTGTTTCTAGATTTTTCACATCAAATTAACGCTGTATTATGAAGAAACGGTACAGTGCGCGATTGTCCTTGTATCATTTTCGTATCATGTGGATTGACGTTGACATCAAAGTAAGGTTTAATCGCTTTCAGTGCAGTCTCTCGTGGTGTAGAGCAACAGGATCACGGTCTTGACTTCCCATGATCACGATGCAAATTTTAGGGATCACGACGTCCCTACTCTGTGATCACAGCATACCTGCTCAGTGATCACGGCGTATCAGTTCCGTGATCACAGTGTAAGATAAACATAATAAAAACCCTTCACATCAACTTTTCTATTCTATACCGTATATCATCCACAGGACTCTAATGTCCATTGGGTCTCTTGTAAAGATATGGTGCAAATCTACATAGGTGTATCTTGGTGGACTGCATACATTAGATACGTATGTATGGTTAGGTTGGGCTAGCATGGAGTTTGGCCTGCAAGGTATGCACCCTTACTTCAGCATTACAGCAAAAGGAATATTGTACGTGACTTACTGTACACGATATGTCTAGAGTAAAAGACTCAGCAGTGAAATCTAACTACACAGCACATCACTGTGTTCATTAATAATTCCAATACATACATCCCACTACAGAAAATGAATATGCATGCTTGTGGACTAAATAGAAAGTGATAAGGTGTAAGTTGGTCCTATTATTTTCCTTTCTCAACTACCCACCGCTTTCAAAGTGAGCACTGAGTCAATACAATTCAGTAAACTGAAACCTAAACTACTTACAATCTTTCACAACACTCATACAGGAAGTCAAGTATAGCAAGTAACAGTTACAAAGTACAGATAACAAATTTTCCCAGGATTCTTGACCTTTCTTATTAAGCAAAATAGACAACTGTACATTTAAAAGGAGTACAATAATGATAGAAAAATATGATCCTAATGTATGACTGACTATAAGGAATTCAGTCTGGACAGTCAGGTGAGTGATTATACGGTACACACAAACAAAGCTCGGGTTGACAATACATATGTACAATAAATGAGGACATTTCAACAAGACAATCACCAACTCACTAGTGGCAGTAACTGTGGAAGTGCAGTCATATCCAGTGTAGGGATGGGGACAGTTACAGGTGTAGTTCTCACAGCTACCGTTGTTGTAGCAGACAGTCTCGTTGTACATACCACACACTTCCAGAACTGAAGACAACACAACACAAGAGGTAACACTTGTTCCTTCAAGAGACACACACCAGGGACCAACCTGTTTCACAATACTGTCCTGTGTAACCAGTTGTACATGAACAGTAACCATCATAGCAAGAGGCATTGTTCTGACAAGGCTGGTCACCTGAAGGCAGTGAGGATCAATATGAGAAATTCAATAAAGAATGCTTTCATTGCTCTTCTGCATAAAAACTCACAGTCTCTCAGTTGGCAGTATGGAGGGAGGTAGTTACCCACACAGGTACAGGTGGAATTGCTACAAGTTCCATTGTTGTAACAGTAGCTACTGCCGCACACAGGACCAGGAGCTGAGGGATATAGAAGATTAATTGGAACCGATACTTGCATACATAATGTGTACGCACACATGTACGGCAGGGATCAAAAACATTGTGATCCACAATACGTGCGTATTGCATACGTATTACTGTGCACAATTACTCTGCATAATAACAGAATACCGTAATTACGTAGTATAATTACACAGCGCAACTCCGCTCTGTTGTGCCTTTAGGAAGTCTTTCTGCGCTCTTCAAACATTGGTTAAACTTCAACCTTGTTTTTGGTATGCTTTTGAACGGGCATTGGCCGACCTACGTGGAAATTTCTTGGCTAATGTCGCAATTTACTAGTTCGCAAGTCACACATCAAGACGGAAATGTTCTCTTTTTCTGACCAAAACACTAAACCACGCGTTTTCCTTAGCAAAATGGGAACGATCTTGGAGATAAAAGCTTATGGCTACGTATGTAGGTAGGCTACGAGCTGATAACGAGCGAAAATACCCGTCTACTCCACGGGTTTCTTTAGTGTCTTCCGAAGAGTCATAATCAATATCGATTGCAATATTCCTTGATTTCAAAGACTTGGAAACTAAGTTAAGAGACTCAGTGAACGATATTTCAAAGGTCGCCGCTATGGCCATTTTGTCATTGGTCAACATATAACAAAGTATATGCGGATCTAATATTGGTGAGTGTAAAATTAGGCAGCCCTAAATGATCCGTAATACGCAATGCAATACAGAGAGTAATTTTTCCGCAATACGCTTAGTAATCACTACGTAAAACGATGCGTATTTATGTTACGAAATGTAAACTTTATTTTGATCCCTACCGTACGTACGGTATGCATACATAATAAAAGCTATAGTCAAACTATAGAATGATCACAACCAAATGTACCCACACACATGCACACACACACACACACACACACACACACACACACACACACACACACACACACACACACACAAACATACACACATACACACTCACACACACAAACACACAAACACACACACACACACACACACACACACACACACACACACACCAATTTCACAACGAGATCCTGTGAATCCACTGGAACAAGAGCAGTAATTCCCAGAAGAACAGTAAGCATTGTTCAGACATGGAGGGTCACCTGAGGAAGACCACAAATACCATGGAGTAGTGCTAGTTAGTACAATGCACATACATGCGACCTGCAGGTAGTGGTTACTCATGGGCTTTTATACTCAACTCACAGACATTCTGAGTACAGCTTTGTCCTGTGTACTCTGAAGTACATCTACATGTGTTGTTCACACAAGATCCATTGTTGTAGCAAATAGTTCGGTTTGGTGCTGTCCCACACACTTCCAGCACTGTAAAGAAAAAACAAAAATGCCAGTGTTGTAAGTATACATGACCTTCCACTCATTAGCAACACACACTACTCACATGTTTCACAAAAGCTTCCACTGTAGCCAAATGAACAGGAGCAGTATCCATCAAAACAGGTTCCATTGTTTGAACAACGTCCTTCACCTTTAGCAAAGAGGAAGGATGACACAACTCAATGGACTGAACTTGATATCACGTAAGACAGTGCCACTCACAGCTTTCACGACTGCAGTCGTATCCTTGGTAACCACTTGGACAGATGCAGTTGAAACTTCCATTACACCTTCCTCCATTGTAGCAGTAGAGCCCACCACCACAGTTAACTGATGTGGTGCCATTAGTGGGGGGTGTGGTAACATTAGTAGGGGGTGTAGTGCCATTTGTGGGAGGAGTCGTTACATTAGCTAAATGTGCAGGGTAGAGTATGCATATCAAAATGAACAAGGGATTGAACTTGACACTAAGTGTGATCATAAGTCATTTCCAAAAAGAGAATACGTTCACGTTCTGTTTGTGGTAAAATGGTTAGGAAAATTAATAATGTTATGCATCCCAAGACACTAAACCCTCTCACATGATAAATGCATACATACAGTACCTACAAACTGTGTAATACCGAACAGTAAATATGACTAGTGCTAAAAGAAGTATTGCTGTAGCATATAGCTGGAAAGGTTCGCGGGGAATTCATTTTGGTGGATTGGCAGTTTTCATGTCCAGCGCCAAAATATAATCCGCAAAATATTATGACATTTCACTGAGGGAAGTTCAAACCACAGATATTTCATACTATGCAACCGTAGAATATCTATGAATAAACAAGGAGCAACCTGCTGATATGCGGCATGGGAAGGTGCCCCATACACTCTGTTCTCAACATGCAGTAACGGCAATAGCATACAGGTAGTGCGGGATGCTTTCTTTTGCAAGACAATTACTGAACATTGGATACTTGGGGTGCAGAACCCTCAAAAAATATTATGCCCATGTACGCAGCTGTCCACGGGAAACTCTATTGCCGTTCCTTACGTTATGTCACACGCTCTTTTCAATCTTCCCCAAGGCCACAGTGTATCTGTGCTGCTGCAGCTATCTCCTCCAATTCAGGCATGTGATTATTCACAGATTATGAATATAATTATAGTGTCCTGAGAAAGCAATCACCAAAATTATAACCGGCAGTGTTTAATTTCTGTACAATTCGTCAAATTTCCTTCCTGCCAACCTGTCCGGCTATACGGTAAGTGATTCTGAGCCTCAACGTCTGTGCACAGGCACAGAAGTATTGTACAGCAACAGTAGTCTGGTGTAACTGACCCAATCTCGCTCAGCCATTTTCGTGGACTAACATCACCAGGCGAGCAAGGATTGGGTCTGGTGTGGTCATGCACCCAAATTTGTGCTGTGGGGGCGGGGTCAATGATGACACTGTTCCTTTTCATTCACATTTTCTTTCTTTATTATGAAGCACACAAATGTAGGCATATCAGAACAGGAGCTATTTCATTTATTGCAAGGCAAAATGAAGTCCTTCGGTGCATTCAAGTGTATACTTTCATTGGCAAGCAACTTGCCGTACTTTTCTTTGGAATATTGGCCTCTTATTGCAAGGCAAACTGAAATCATATGGTGTACTAGAGCGTATACCCTTCGTCAGAGAATTCATGAGTTTTATACATTTCATAGTCATGGCTCTTTCTGTATCGAGGCCCAATGACTTGCTGGTTGTCCCTACGAAAACTACAGATTCGAGAAGAACAGAATTTTGCTGAATTTGTCCAGTAACAGACATCTAACACTTAGACCATGGAAAGTCCTGGGAACACTTGAATCAGCTTCGAAACACTTAGCCAAATCGAGAGCAAAAATATTGTACACGGTAAAAGGTGTTCTGGAATCTAATTGGTAGCACGATTTTGTGCCATGTGACACAGCTCTTGATACATGACCACACCAGACCCAATCCTCGCTCACTCAGTGACGTCAGTCCCCGAAAATGGCCGAGCGAGATTGGGTCAGCTACGCCAGACTACAGCAACAGTGTGCACAACCATGAGTATGTACAGTATCATTGTTCATGTAATGTACGCTGTCTATGAAAGTTAGCTAATCAATAGAGTATACATACTTGAACAGTCTACTCTCAAACTACGAGGTAAGCATGGAAACAACTCCTACTGTACAATCTCTTCTAATCAAACAGAAACATTCTCAACTCACTGGTAGTATTGACCATGGAAGTGCAGTCATATCCAGTGTAGGGATAGGGGCAGTTACAGGTGTAGTTATCACAGCTACCGTTGTTGTAACAGACAGTCTCGTTGTACATACCACACACTTCCAGAACTGAAGACAACACAACACAAGAGGTAACACTTGTTCCGTCAAGAGACACACACTAGGGACCAACCTGTTTCACAATACTGTCCTGTGTAACCAGTTGTACATGAACAGTAACCATCATAGCAAGAGGCATTGTTCTGACAAGGCTGGTCACCTGAAGGTAGTGAGGATCAATATGAGAAATTCAATAAAGAATGTTTTATTGTTCTTCTGCATAAAAACTCACAGTCTCTCAGTTGGCAGTATGGAGGGAGGTAGTTACCCACACAGGTACAGGTGGAATTGTTACAAGTTCCATTGTTGTAACAGTAGCTACTGCCACACACAGGACCAGGAGCTGGGGAAACATTGCATGGGGAAAAAATATTACAAAAGTCAGTAGTAACCCACACATTACATGGGGTGTTCTTATTCTAATACCCAGTGGCGGATCCAGGGGGAGGGGAGGGGGACCAGTGCCCCCCTCAAGTTTTTGATAGTAAGGCTAGTTCAAACATTACAATAAATCACAACTATAAAGGCAATGCCATATTGATAACTGATAGATAACATTACATAGATAATCTTTTTAGATAATAAAAGGAGCCTTTGTTAGTCGATATTGATCCTCTTGCCAAGAAAAAAGCATACAATCTAATCCGCTAAAAACGAATCTACTTAAAATAGGTTGCCAAGCTGCTTGGTTAACATTTAGGTTAGACCAACCAGCAATTCAGGAAACTTTCTTTCCTTTAGCCCCCCTCCCCCCGAGCTTTCCCAGATTCGCCCCTGATACCATAACACATTAATATGTACTATACATACGTACACGTACATACCAATTTCACAACGAGATCCTGTAAATCCACTGGAACAAGAGCAGTAATTCCCAGAAGAACAGTAAGCATTGTTCAGACATGGAGGGTCACCTGAGGAAGGGCACAACATATGTTGAGAAAATACTAGAGCATGGAGCATGTATTCAAGTACGTACTAGTATGTACTAGTTCATACGAATGTACATGCATATGCATGCAACCTGCAAATACAGGTTATTCATGAGGTAAGTACGTATTCAAACGTCTCAACTCACAGACATTCTGAGTGCAGCTTTGTCCTGTGTACTCTGAAGTACACCTACATGTGTTGTTCACACAAGATCCATTGTTGTAGCAAATAGTTCGGTTTGGTGCTGATCCACAGACTTCCAGCACTGTAAAAAAAATAACAAAAATGCCAGTGTTGTAAGTGTACATGACCTTCCACTACACCAGCAACACACACTACTCACATGTTTCACAAAAGCTTCCACTGTAGCCAAATGAACAGGAGCAGTATCCATCAAAACAGGTTCCATTGTTTGAACAACGTCCTTCACCTTTAGCAAAGAGGAAGGATGACACAACTCGATGCACTGAACTTGATATCTCGTGAGACCGTGCCACTTACAGCTTTCACGACTGCAGTCGTATCCTTGGTAACCACTTGGACAGATGCAGTTGAAACTTCCATTACACCTTCCTCCATTGTAGCAGTAGAGCCCACCACCACAGTTAACTGATGTGGTGCCATTAGTGGGGGGTGTGGTAGCATTGGTGGGGGGTGTGGTGCCATTAGTGGGGGGAGTTGTTACATTAGTGGGAGGAGTTGTTGCATTAGCTAGATATGGATAGAGTATATCAAACTGAACATGGCATTGAACTTGGCACTAAGTGTGATTATGAGATATTAAAATACGGCACTTCAAATTTGAGTTGAATGGAGAAATACAGTTGACTCTCATTAATACGAACTCAGTTAAGGAGTAAGATCGGATATCGTGCACAAGGTTTCAATACCCCAGCTTACAACCCATATAAATTAATACAAATGAACTCTGTTTAGTATGCAAACGGATAATACGAATTATCTGATAAAAAGTACAGATTATTTTTCCCCTACTAGGCTTTTTTCATACATCGGATATCAAGTACAAGGGGCCACAGCTGGTAGTTTTTCAGCGTTCAGTTCCCACTAAGCACACAGAGTGATTATTGTGGAGGTCGAACGCAAAGACGAACTGAAGACGACTACAAAGAAGAAGATTGCCGATAGCTTCAATATGCCAAAGACTACCCTTTTCACCATTGTAAAGAACAAGACTAAGATCATGGAAGCCTTTAAACAGTCAAATTCAAACGATTACATGCCGCGGTGCACGACAACTTTGAAGACTCACTGCTTAAGTGGATTAGCCAGGCAAGGAGTATCAATGTGCCCCCTAGGGTGATAGACATAATAGATTTAGGCTAAACATATTCAGTTTTAGTTTGCCTTGAGTCAAAAATATTGTTACAGTTTGTAGGGCTGACATTTTATTGATTTTTGTGCTATAATTTATACAATTACGTAGTACATAATAACTATTCTATAGACTAAGTGTGTATTATACTGCTATGTAGCTAATATACAAGTCAAAAATGGGTCTTTTGGTTAACAAGTACTCCTGATAAGTAGTACTAATTTGGAAGGTCCCCTGGTGTACTTCCTAATGAGAGTCAACTGTACGTAGTAAAATGGATGGGTAAAATATCTCAACACACAAAAGCAGTCTCACATGATAATTGTAGTCAGTGTGCACAAATGAAGATCGAGTTTTACTTCCAGTGAACAAGACGTAAAGGGTGCGATCTACAGCTTACGAATGAGAAATTATAAGAGAAATGATGAGAACTATTACTCTATTGAACGGCACCACGGAAGAATCTCTTAAACGCCTTGATTGTTTGAGAGAATAACGATGTTATCGCACCCAGAGAAATACACTGCATGCGGATTGCTAAAGTGCTATCTTTCCAGTTAAAGTTTTAGTCAAGGTTTGTACGTTTGCTACAATACTTCAAATCGATCTCCTATGCAAATATGCTTGCACTGGAACGTCGTTGGCAGAGGTTGGTTATCAAAGGGTTAGCGTATTTGGAATTCAGCAAAAACCGAACACGCTAGCCCAAGTTTGTGGGCGTGAAGTAATCTCTATTCGGGCTAGACCGTCTCCGCGTTTTTCTCGCCTGAAGGGTGCTAGCAGAGACAGGCTAGCTTGTTAGACCACCCATTTAGTGGCTGCCCTCGAATTGAGACTGTGCTTGACGGTGAGCAAAGGTAAATTGTAGCCGCTCTCAAATAAACGACGCACATCAATGAAAGGGCTATTGTACTATACACAAAAAAATAAATATTCAATGCAACGTTTAGGCTGAAGGTTCTTGACTATGGCTCACTGCATTCCAAAAAAAAGTCTACACGGATACATGGCAATGATGTAAGGAGAATTCGAGAGTGGAAGAAGCAAAGAGAAGTGCTAGAGAGACTACCGGCGAAGAAACGCGATCGACGATTTTGTCCTTTTCTTGACACGCACAGCGTGCCTGTCGTGGTTGTTTTCAGGTTCTGGGATAACAGTCAGGACCTCGCCCAAGAATGGAATACATAATGTCTTGTATGCGTGGTGCGCGCACACAATGTTGTTTAAGCAGAACATTCACTGGGCTTGCCATGGCCCAAAAGAATTAACACCACGCTCGAATAGACACCGCACTACTTGGGACTTGAAAATAATAGTAGCCGCAGTGTCCATTCAAATAAATACGGGCCAAAATAGTACTTACAAAAAGTAAGGCGATATTTATAGGGAACTAAATAGGATGACCTTTAAAAGATAATATGGATGGTACAAAACTCTTTGATGGCTAAATCATAAGTGAAAGAACCTTTGACTTAAAGAATAAGATGAGTCAAAATACTTAATAATGGTTACAAAACTGCTAGGGAGACAAATGGTAATAGATTACAAATGGCTAAACACTGATCTGTAAGGTCCACTAGAGCAAAGGGTGAACTACAGAAAAGATAACCTAAACTTCCGCGACTAATCAATTACATCATAAAGAAAAGCAAACAAACCAATACACACACAGAAGCCTTACAAATACAAGTATGTACTCATATTCAATCACATAAACCAGTATTATACTATAGCTAGTTCAATCAAACAATGCAGGGATTGTTACAAGCTAGTTCCATTATTGCATTTTTCACACACAGTGAACACAGAAGTATGTTAAGCAACAGTGTGCACAAACAGGATCAGCTACATACAGTCAACCCCACAGTAAGACCATCTCAGCATTAGGACCAAGTAGTCCGGAATGTCTCCAATACTCTAACATAGAAAACACTTCAGAATGAACACCACCATTCTCCCTCTGAGTGTCAAAACCTTACAAATAAGACCACTCTTGCATTAGGCTACCTACACACGTATATGTTTACACCTTTTAGGTTCCAAAAGCACTCCAACAGCTGACGGAGATATTGAACATGCAGTCACATATTCGTGATCCTATTAGTTGAATAACTGAGCGGTGGTTACAAATGGGAGATTAATGCAGCTTCTCTACATTTAGTTTGCATTTCATGTGCATACTGACTCACTGGAATGACTTGTTGATTAGTGATGCCATTTGGGATTGTTCATCCAGTACTTTCAAAAATAAGACCACATCACAATTCAGACCAGTTGTACTGGTCCCAAGGGAGGTCTTATTTGTGAGGTTCTACTGTACATTGATATGTGACATACTGTATGTGTCTATAGAACAAATTGAGTCATTCATCAAGACTATTGCATAATCCACTACAATTGTGAAAATGAGGTAGCCATGGAAACAACTCCTACTGTACAATCTGTTCTAACCAAACAGAAACATTCTCAACTCACTGGTAGTATTGACCATGGAAGTGCAGTCATATCCAGTGTAGGGATGGGGGCAGTTACAGGTGTAGTTATCACAGCTACCGTTGTTGTAGCAGACAGTCTCGTTGTACATGCCACACACTTCCAGAACTGAAGACAACACAACACAAGAGGTAACACTTGTTCCTTCAAGGGACACACACTAAGAGCCAACCTGTTTCACAATACTGTCCTGTGTAACCAGTTGTACATGAACAGTAACCATCATAGCAAGAGGCATTGTTCTGACAAGGCTGGTCACCTGAAGGTAGTGAGGATCAATATGAGAAATTCAATAAAGAATGTTTTATTGTTCTTCTGCATAAAAACTCACAGTCTCTCAGTTGGCAGTATGGAGGGAGGTAGTTACCCACACAGGTACAGGTGGAATTGTTACAAGTTCCATTGTTGTAACAGTAGCTACTGCCACACACAGGACCAGGAGCTGGGGAAACATTGCATGGGGAAAAAATATTACAAAAGTCAGTAGTAACCCACACATTACATGGGGTGTTCTTATTCTAATACCCAGTGGCGGATCCAGGGGGAGGGGAGGGGGACCAGTGCCCCCCTCAAGTTTTTGATAGTAAGGCTAGTTCAAACATTACAATAAATCACAACTATAAAGGCAATGCCATATTGATAACTGATAGATAACATTACATAGATAATCTTTTTAGATAATAAAAGGAGCCTTTGTTAGTCGATATTGATCCTCTTGCCAAGAAAAAAGCATACAATCTAATCCGCTAAAAACGAATCTACTTAAAATAGGTTGCCAAGCTGCTTGGTTAACATTTAGGTTAGACCAACCAGCAATTCAGGAAACTTTCTTTCCTTTAGCCCCCCTCCCCCCGAGCTTTCCCAGATTCGCCCCTGATACCATAACACATTAATATGTACTATACATACGTACACGTACATACCAATTTCACAACGAGATCCTGTAAATCCACTGGAACAAGAGCAGTAATTCCCAGAAGAACAGTAAGCATTGTTCAGACATGGAGGGTCACCTGAGGAAGGGCACAACATATGTTGAGAAAATACTAGAGCATGGAGCATGTATTCAAGTACGTACTAGTATGTACTAGTTCATACGAATGTACATGCATATGCATGCAACCTGCAAATACAGGTTATTCATGAGGTAAGTACGTATTCAAACGTCTCAACTCACAGACATTCTGAGTGCAGCTTTGTCCTGTGTACTCTGAAGTACACCTACATGTGTTGTTCACACAAGATCCATTGTTGTAGCAAATAGTTCGGTTTGGTGCTGATCCACAGACTTCCAGCACTGTAAAAAAAATAACAAAAATGCCAGTGTTGTAAGTGTACATGACCTTCCACTACACCAGCAACACACACTACTCACATGTTTCACAAAAGCTTCCACTGTAGCCAAATGAACAGGAGCAGTATCCATCAAAACAGGTTCCATTGTTTGAACAACGTCCTTCACCTTTAGCAAAGAGGAAGGATGACACAACTCGATGCACTGAACTTGATATCTCGTGAGACCGTGCCACTTACAGCTTTCACGACTGCAGTCGTATCCTTGGTAACCACTTGGACAGATGCAGTTGAAACTTCCATTACACCTTCCTCCATTGTAGCAGTAGAGCCCACCACCACAGTTAACTGATGTGGTGCCATTAGTGGGGGGTGTGGTAGCATTGGTGGGGGGTGTGGTGCCATTAGTGGGGGGAGTTGTTACATTAGTGGGAGGAGTTGTTGCATTAGCTAGATATGGATAGAGTATATCAAACTGAACATGGCATTGAACTTGGCACTAAGTGTGATTATGAGATATTAAAATACGGCACTTCAAATTTGAGTTGAATGGAGAAATACAGTTGACTCTCATTAATACGAACTCAGTTAAGGAGTAAGATCGGATATCGTGCACAAGGTTTCAATACCCCAGCTTACAACCCATATAAATTAATACAAATGAACTCTGTTTAGTATGCAAACGGATAATACGAATTATCTGATAAAAAGTACAGATTATTTTTCCCCTACTAGGCTTTTTTCATACATCGGATATCAAGTACAAGGGGCCACAGCTGGTAGTTTTTCAGCGTTCAGTTCCCACTAAGCACACAGAGTGATTATTGTGGAGGTCGAACGCAAAGACGAACTGAAGACGACTACAAAGAAGAAGATTGCCGATAGCTTCAATATGCCAAAGACTACCCTTTTCACCATTGTAAAGAACAAGACTAAGATCATGGAAGCCTTTAAACAGTCAAATTCAAACGATTACATGCCGCGGTGCACGACAACTTTGAAGACTCACTGCTTAAGTGGATTAGCCAGGCAAGGAGTATCAATGTGCCCCCTAGGGTGATAGACATAATAGATTTAGGCTAAACATATTCAGTTTTAGTTTGCCTTGAGTCAAAAATATTGTTACAGTTTGTAGGGCTGACATTTTATTGATTTTTGTGCTATAATTTATACAATTACGTAGTACATAATAACTATTCTATAGACTAAGTGTGTATTATACTGCTATGTAGCTAATATACAAGTCAAAAATGGGTCTTTTGGTTAACAAGTACTCCTGATAAGTAGTACTAATTTGGAAGGTCCCCTGGTGTACTTCCTAATGAGAGTCAACTGTACGTAGTAAAATGGATGGGTAAAATATCTCAACACACAAAAGCAGTCTCACATGATAATTGTAGTCAGTGTGCACAAATGAAGATCGAGTTTTACTTCCAGTGAACAAGACGTAAAGGGTGCGATCTACAGCTTACGAATGAGAAATTATAAGAGAAATGATGAGAACTATTACTCTATTGAACGGCACCACGGAAGAATCTCTTAAACGCCTTGATTGTTTGAGAGAATAACGATGTTATCGCACCCAGAGAAATACACTGCATGCGGATTGCTAAAGTGCTATCTTTCCAGTTAAAGTTTTAGTCAAGGTTTGTACGTTTGCTACAATACTTCAAATCGATCTCCTATGCAAATATGCTTGCACTGGAACGTCGTTGGCAGAGGTTGGTTATCAAAGGGTTAGCGTATTTGGAATTCAGCAAAAACCGAACACGCTAGCCCAAGTTTGTGGGCGTGAAGTAATCTCTATTCGGGCTAGACCGTCTCCGCGTTTTTCTCGCCTGAAGGGTGCTAGCAGAGACAGGCTAGCTTGTTAGACCACCCATTTAGTGGCTGCCCTCGAATTGAGACTGTGCTTGACGGTGAGCAAAGGTAAATTGTAGCCGCTCTCAAATAAACGACGCACATCAATGAAAGGGCTATTGTACTATACACAAAAAAATAAATATTCAATGCAACGTTTAGGCTGAAGGTTCTTGACTATGGCTCACTGCATTCCAAAAAAAAGTCTACACGGATACATGGCAATGATGTAAGGAGAATTCGAGAGTGGAAGAAGCAAAGAGAAGTGCTAGAGAGACTACCGGCGAAGAAACGCGATCGACGATTTTGTCCTTTTCTTGACACGCACAGCGTGCCTGTCGTGGTTGTTTTCAGGTTCTGGGATAACAGTCAGGACCTCGCCCAAGAATGGAATACATAATGTCTTGTATGCGTGGTGCGCGCACACAATGTTGTTTAAGCAGAACATTCACTGGGCTTGCCATGGCCCAAAAGAATTAACACCACGCTCGAATAGACACCGCACTACTTGGGACTTGAAAATAATAGTAGCCGCAGTGTCCATTCAAATAAATACGGGCCAAAATAGTACTTACAAAAAGTAAGGCGATATTTATAGGGAACTAAATAGGATGACCTTTAAAAGATAATATGGATGGTACAAAACTCTTTGATGGCTAAATCATAAGTGAAAGAACCTTTGACTTAAAGAATAAGATGAGTCAAAATACTTAATAATGGTTACAAAACTGCTAGGGAGACAAATGGTAATAGATTACAAATGGCTAAACACTGATCTGTAAGGTCCACTAGAGCAAAGGGTGAACTACAGAAAAGATAACCTAAACTTCCGCGACTAATCAATTACATCATAAAGAAAAGCAAACAAACCAATACACACACAGAAGCCTTACAAATACAAGTATGTACTCATATTCAATCACATAAACCAGTATTATACTATAGCTAGTTCAATCAAACAATGCAGGGATTGTTACAAGCTAGTTCCATTATTGCATTTTTCACACACAGTGAACACAGAAGTATGTTAAGCAACAGTGTGCACAAACAGGATCAGCTACATACAGTCAACCCCACAGTAAGACCATCTCAGCATTAGGACCAAGTAGTCCGGAATGTCTCCAATACTCTAACATAGAAAACACTTCAGAATGAACACCACCATTCTCCCTCTGAGTGTCAAAACCTTACAAATAAGACCACTCTTGCATTAGGCTACCTACACACGTATATGTTTACACCTTTTAGGTTCCAAAAGCACTCCAACAGCTGACGGAGATATTGAACATGCAGTCACATATTCGTGATCCTATTAGTTGAATAACTGAGCGGTGGTTACAAATGGGAGATTAATGCAGCTTCTCTACATTTAGTTTGCATTTCATGTGCATACTGACTCACTGGAATGACTTGTTGATTAGTGATGCCATTTGGGATTGTTCATCCAGTACTTTCAAAAATAAGACCACATCACAATTCAGACCAGTTGTACTGGTCCCAAGGGAGGTCTTATTTGTGAGGTTCTACTGTACATTGATATGTGACATACTGTATGTGTCTATAGAACAAATTGAGTCATTCATCAAGACTATTGCATAATCCACTACAATTGTGAAAATGAGGTAGCCATGGAAACAACTCCTACTGTACAATCTGTTCTAACCAAACAGAAACATTCTCAACTCACTGGTAGTATTGACCATGGAAGTGCAGTCATATCCAGTGTAGGGATGGGGGCAGTTACAGGTGTAGTTATCACAGCTACCGTTGTTGTAGCAGACAGTCTCGTTGTACATGCCACACACTTCCAGAACTGAAGACAACACAACACAAGAGGTAACACTTGTTCCTTCAAGGGACACACACTAAGAGCCAACCTGTTTCACAATACTGTCCTGTGTAACCAGTTGTACATGAACAGTAACCATCATAGCAAGATGCATTGTTCTGACAAGGTTGGTCACCTGAAGGCAGTGAGGATCAATATGAGAAATTCAATAAAGAATGTTTTATTGCTCTTCAACATCAAAACTCACAGTCTCTCAGTTGGCAGTATGGAGGGAGGTAGTTACCCACACAGGTACAGGTGGAATTGCTACAAGTTCCATTGTTGTAACAGTAGCTACTGCCACACACAGGACCAGGAGCTGAGGGTTAGTGGCAAGACACGGAAAAATAATACAAACTATGCAATAGCATATGCTGTTTTAGTATGGAATCACTACAGTACTATACACATACCAATTTCACAACGAGATCCTGTGAATCCAGTGGAACAAGAGCAATAATTCCCAAAAGAACAGTAAGCATTGTTCAAGCACGGAGGGTTGCCTGGGGATGCATACAAGTGTATTGCATTATACAGCACTGAATAGAGTATGCACATCTAGGTTTTCATGAGTGAAACTTTACAAGATCTTGCAACTCCTCAACTCACAGACATTCTGAGTACAGTTTTGTCCTGTATACTCTGAAGTACACCTACATGTGTTGTTCACACAAGATCCATTGTTGTAGCAAATGGTTCGGTTTGGTGCTGATCCACAGACTTCCAACACTGTAAAGAAATAACAAAAATGTAAGTACTCTCAAGTATACATGACCTTCCTCTACACCAGCAACACACACTACTCACATGTTTCACAAAAGCTTCCACTGTAGCCAAATGAACAGGAGCAGTATCCATCAAAACAGGTTCCATTGTTTGAACAACGTCCTTCACCTTCAGCAAAGGGGAAGGATGACACAACTCAATGGACTGAATTTGATATTACGTAAGACAGTGCCACTCACAGCTTTCACGACTGCAGTCGTATCCTTGGTAACCACTTGGACAGATGCAGTTGAAACTTCCATTACACCTTCCTCCATTGTAGCAGTAGAGCCCACCACCACAGTTAAGTGATGTGGTGCCATTAGTGGGGGGTGTGGTGCCATTGGTAGTCGTATTGCTTGAGGTGTTTTGACAACACACTAGATAACAATATAGGTTAGGTAGGTAATTATAAGTAGTAAAACAAATAGCCTAAGGCTACGCAAAAGGCAACCTCAGATAATTATTATATTGTTATAATACAGTAAAATCTCATTAACATTTAACAAATCACAACCTTGATCTTCCTATACAAGATCTCATTATCCACAAGTTCTAAATATCCAGCCACGTACATACCATATCACGCTAATTTTTCGAGGAGCTTAACTTTCGCGATTTTGAGGATGATCATTGGAGCACGAAATTTGCTCACTGTGAAAAATTGGTACACTGTTTAGCAGGTAGTAGCTAAATGGCAGACCTGTGAAATCTATCTTCGCAAACATTTCAAAGTGGCCAACCATGAAAATTTCGCTCCTCAAAAAATTACGGCTGCTATGCGGTATGTATTCCATACATTTGGAATGGTACATTCTTCAATATTTGAACTAAACCAGACATTCTAATAATCATGATCCTAATTATCAAGAACTGACTGAACACACAACATTTGTTGCTGAAATAAATGGGTTAACAAGTGAAGCAATTAAAAATTTAATTGTTTTACTTGTTAATCCAATTCAAAATGTGGGGTTTTCTTCCCATGCACAGTACCTCACAAGTACACTTCAATTCACAAACTAAAGCAGAATCTCATTGCTATAGTGTGAGAAATCCCAGAGGACATAAAATCTATTACTGCAATCCACTATAACCAGTAAAAGTGTCACAGACGGATCAATTGGGCTATTGGGTACATTTTCTTATTTATTGTAGAATATATTGGATATGAATGCTTTGAAAAATGTCATTCCACTGTACACAGTACATTCCCACCCCACCTGACAGCAGTGTCAGTGTCCACTAGTGTCCACCCTTTCCTCCAAATCGTCCATTGATTCAAAAGGCTCTAGGAGTCTTACCAACTAAATATTCCAGAAAAGGGGTTGAAGTAGGAAGGGTCTGCACGTGCTGACCAACAGTAAGAAGGTGAACCTAAACATTGCCGGAATAGCTATGAAAACACTTGGATGCAGGATTCACAGTAAAGGCTTGGGACAGAAACAAATGCAAATAGCAACAAACAAATGCAAATGGGAAGAGGATATAATTGTAGAATATACTATGTGTGAACATCCTATCAACACCATTATCCCTAGGGACATGTCAGAGGTCAACGTTCAGGTTCACAATATTCATGAGTGACTTCCCATTGATAACAACATTCATTGACATATCACCTACCCACACTTGCATGAACCCATGGAGGGTGGCCATTTCTGGTTGCAAGAATCTATGAAAGAATCATGATAGAGGAATTCTAGTCTGGCTTAGCCAGCCCCTTTAGCTACGTGCGACTAGAGGGATTTCATCTTGTCACACCATCCACTTTACCACTTTCAGAAATAAGGTGTTATGCGTTTGGGTCGAGAAGAAACATACACACCGCAAGCATGGGAGTGTGCAAGTGTGTGTGTGTGTGTGTGTGTGTGTGTGTGTGTGTGTGTGTGTGTGTGCGTGCGTGCGTGCGCGCGCGCGCGTTTATTACGTACATGCATGTGTGTGTCACTATGTGAACTTTGAAACCTCGAAAAGACTCCTCAGTAAAGGTACCTGCAACCATAGATCCTATGCTGCAACTAAGAAAACGCGAATCTTTTACACATCTAGTTGTTAATGAGCTACCGCCATTTGGTCAAGTACACACCAACCCTGCGTTGTACGATAAATGGTAAGGAGTTCCAGAAGCTCTAGACTATGGCCCGGCTCGAGCGGGGAGCACACATTACTATAGATTTCACGAATCTAAATTCTACACTGGTGACTGGTGCACTTGATACATGTTCAGAATTAGAAACTTACCAGTCTGAGACAGAGAAAGTAGAACAATAGTAAGGAGTCCGACCACCAGACGCTTCATTCTTGCTCGGGTTCACGCAAGAATGGTGCTGTCCGGTCTTCGCAATAAAAAAATGGCATCAATTTCTCGCCTATTTCCTGTCGACCGCTAGTCTGGCGTTGCCGACCCGATTCTCACTCGGCCTTTCTCGGGGACTGACGTCACCGGGCGAGCGAGCCCGGTGACGTCAGTCCCCGAGAAAGGCCGAGCGAGAATCGGGTCGGCAACGCCAGACTAGTCGACCGCGTGTTGCAGGTTGGTGTTAGTCTCACGTAGCCAGACCCAAACATTGCTAGAGTAGTAGTGTGGGGAATTATGGCACACCTAAGGGTCTTTCGTTGTAGAGAAGCGACAGATGAAGTTGAAGAATAATTTACTAGTGTTCCAGTTAGGGCCACATATCATCTATAATTGAACATAGAATCTAATGATTCACATTGTATATAAGCGAAGATAAAAAGCCGGAGTTCTTTAGGGACACTTAGTGGGTAGGCCATTATTGGTCACGAAGTCTAACAATGGCCACTCTTGACAAACAAGACAAACAACAGATTCAACAGTTGTTGGTCCTTTATTCTGTTTGCCAGCGGCTCTAGATGCTTTCTCTTTTTGCACACCTCTCTTCTTCTCAGTGCTGCTTTTCTTCTTCCTTTGGTCTTTGCTCCTCTTCTATCTGTTTCTTTCTTTCTTCTTTCTTCTTCCATCCGCCTCTTCTTAGCTTCCTTCTCTTTCATAATGTTGATGACTAAATTTCTCTCTCCATGTCATCATGGGTCAAGCTATTTCTAAGATCTAGATGAAGATAAGAGTGTGTCCGGTCATTGTCTTTTGGGTGAACGGATACCACCTCCATGATGCCCTGCAAACATTTAAGTCATGTCTCTTGTCATCAGTAATTTTGTCTATTTTTTTCCTTGCATGGAAAACACCATGTTTTTAGCTTTTTGATGATGTATTATTTATATATGTTTTTTGATATTTGGTGCTATCATCACTACTTTGAAATCGAGCATTTCTTAGCTTCTTCAAGACATTATTGAGGTAGAAACACAGTAGTTGGTAACTTGTGTGCGTTTACACTGTCACAGCCACCAAGTTGCTTGCAATTGGATGGTGTGATCAACAGATGGCAAACAAACCTTCACAGCAATTTTAGAATTTTGTGTGCACTTCCTGATGCCGCTGTTCAAGCTATCACATAATGGCTAAAAATAGCCTCCGTTCCATGATACCCTACCCTACTCTATATTATTTCTAGGAGCCCAGTACTAAGGCTGCGCGAGACTACCTATAATTGTACCCTGATGCGTGGGTGTATCCTCTGATGTGGCTGGGTGTATAATTCACTAATCCACCTCATTAAGAATTCATGAGGTGTATATTCCTTTCAGCTAGCACAGTTCATTTTTCCGCCTTTTTTTATTGTTCTACCACAATGTGGATGGAGATGACTGATCCTCTCCTATCAGAATTCGTGATTACCTTCAATCCAGATAAGTTTTGTGTCCATCCCTTAGCTGATACGGCTGCTTGCGACCTGAACACATCCACTCAACCACCAGTTAGGATTTCGCATCAGCAGACGGTTGGATGGAGGCGTTTGTGTATCTATGGTGTCAGTATGGCTGGATGGAGGTGATCAGATCGGCAGACAGTTGGCTAAAGGCGTTCGGATCAGTAAACGGATGAATGGAAGCATTTCAATCATCAGCGAATGACGGGATAGAGGCATTCTGGTCAATGAACTGTAGGGCTCGGCTGTAGGCGGTCATATTAGCTAATTGTTGGGTGGTCATAAGCGGCCGTATCAGCTAAGGAATGGACTAGGATTGAAGCAATTGCAAAGTAATTCTGATAGGAAAGGATCAGCCATCTCCTTGTTCGAAGAGCAGTAGAAATAGGTGGAAAATGAATGGTTATGACATCCTCAGGCTATGCCTTTGGATGTCCAGCATCATGGTACAAGATAGTTATACAATGCGAACGGAAGGTTTAGCGATTCACACCTTCGGGCTCCACCTTCAGGTGTGTAAATCGCTAAAGCTCCCGTTCCCATTGTATAACCTATACTAATACATGCCTACCTAGCATATGCACACCCGTATTTCCAGGATATATCCTATTTGACGGCTCTGTCTAACACCTTACCAAACTTCCCTCTCGAGGGGATTAATCAGGTCATGAATGCCCAAATTATTTGGTATTAATTAGAAAGGAGCAGGCTGCCCCCCAGGTAGCAGGTACATATATCGCAGGCCTGCCAAGTCTCACTCATTGGGAGTGAGACTCACTCATTTCCATGTGATCTCACTCTCTCACTCCCAGCTCAAGGAATCTCACTCACTAAGCCATATCCATGGAGTTATATACAGTACTGAGTACTGTATTACAGTACTCAGTACTGTATAACTCTACAACAACAGTTACATCATACAGAAATTCACAGGGGTTAATGATCATATCAATATTAATTTTGTTGTGAGTGATTTGTCTCTACATATATAGTCTTTTTGAAGTGTTTGTTGAAGGATGTAGCAAAGAGGTGGGAAGGTGACTATGAGGAACATGCTTGCTTTTATGTACACATCAAGCCATTACATGCCACATTGTCTGTCGAACCAAGTTCCTTCTGAAGGATTACATTTTAGTAGTTGCATGGTATATGGTTGCTGGATATCTTACTCCTGAGAATTTCCTAGCCTTATCTCTGATATAGGGGTTAATTAGGCCTCATGAGGCAACCTTTGGCCT
>CAUJGJ010000024.1:0-20000 GCA_963170055.1 Halisarca cf. caerulea
ACAGTCATGGTGAAAAGTATATGTGGTCAGGGCAGTTTGGAAACACCAATTGCACACTTTGCCTCTAGGACTTGTAAGGCAGAGAATCTATATGACATTGTATGGGAAGCAATTAAAATCTTGGAAGGGCTAGGAATGAAAGTACTGGCAATTGTCTGTGATGGTTCAACAGCTAATAGACGTTTTTTACATTTCACAAAGAAGATGATTGCATACACAAGACCAAAAATCTCTACTCCGACACTGACAGACCAGTATTTTTCATTTCCGATGTACCACATTTGATAAAGACCACGAGAAATTGCTGGAGTGCATCTGGACATTCAGGCGGACACACCAGATTGTTCACTGTAAGTTGAGATGGCATGCAGATAATATAATGTCAAGGAAATTAAGGCTCTGTCTCAATACTGCTGTTAATTGTGCGGTAACTGATTTGCAGGTTAACAACCAAGAAATCCTGTGGTCACATTTGCAACGGCTGTATGATGAAACTAGAACTGCATCAGGACTATATTTAGGGCGAAAATTAAAGACTGAGCACATAAATTTAACCTCCTTCTCAAAGATGAAAGTATCATTAGTAACTCAGTTGTGAAAAATACCTAAATTAATATTTGCAGTTTTGTCATTGACAATGTTTGATTTGCACAAAACAATATCTATACACGCAGGTACTGTCAGACTCTGTGGCTAATGCACTGGAGACAATGAAGTGGCCAGAATGCTAGGAAACGATACGATTCTGTAGGTATTTTAACAAATTCTTTGATCTACTCAACACTCGAAGTAGTCAAGTGGGAACAAGGAAATGTAACACAAACTTGGACCCCTACACTTCGGTAGATGACCCACGTCTTCAAGTGAGCAATGATTTTTTTCCATATTTAATGCCTGGAAATTATTTCTAATCCTAAAGGTATAATTTGCAACATCCAGTGGTTGGAACAAGATTTCTTGAACTACTTGAAATCTTGGGAAGCACAGGCAAGTCAACAGATAGAACTAACCCCCGGGCAGCAAAGCAAAATGCTATTAAGTCCTCAAACAAGAGAAGGACTGCATATAACTGGTTAGTTTATTTAACATGACATTGTCTTCATTGCAAACATCATCACCGTAGTCTAAGATGTTCACTTTCGAATCTGATTAAATTGTTGCAGTGAACTCCTTAGTTGAGGCAATTAAGTACTTGCTACTTCAAGATGGTGTTGAATACATCTTCACCAACCGTTTCAACCAGGATGTACTGGAAGAGTATTTCGGGAAGCAGAGGGCAATTGGACGAAGCAGGTCAGACAACCCTACTGTAAAACAGTACTTGGAGAACACAGCCACGATACATGTCGTGAAAACATCAAGCATACATGTGAAGAGGGGCAATGTCAAGCGCCAGCTTCCTTTCGGACAAGACATTAAGACCCCTCTTCCCAAGAGGAAGCGGACCCCACATACAAATGCTTAATTTTTGCTATATAACTTTCACACCAACATAATGATCATTCTCACCTATTCAGTACTGTTGTGTTTTGATTTCAATGTTTTCCTGAGGCCTTTCTTAGTTGTCTTCATGCTCAGTTTGTATGTCTCCATTTTCTGTTCCACATAGGAGTGCACCCTTAAGTTTAACCACTTTGTAATAATCGCTTCTAGTAACGTTCTTCCCTTGGTCTTATCTAAGCTAACTATGGAGTTCCACTTAGTTACAATGTCATCATCATTGCATGCTCCTTGAATGGCATGCTGTTGAGCAGGAGGATTGTTACCGACCAATGAGGATTGGAACAGGTGCTGGGCAAACGCATAAGCATGATCTTCTATTCGACAAAATAGCTGAATGACTGGCTCAGGAAGCCAAGCAAGTCCACCCCTGTCAGCTTTCCCTAAATATGTAGTCACCATCCTGAAGAATGCGGCATCATCTGATGGAACTGCTTCCTTTGCCATTTGCCCACACTCTAACATCTCTGCCAATGCTTCAACTACTGAAGTATCCTTCGCCTCTTTGTACAGCTTGTGAATGACATACCCTGAAGTATAGGCAATGGCATTCAGTTCAACGGGCGTGAGAGACCTCGATGGAGCAGGAGTAGGCGTTGAAGGCACTGAGTCCAGATCTCTGCGTTCCATTCGTCCACAATAAACATCGACAATCGACTGACTAACGATTTTGTCAAACTCGAACGGTAGACTGGCAGATTTCACAGTCTGACAATAGTGTATCCACTTTGTATTGCTCTTGATGGATGGCGGCCATCTTCACGTACGCACACGTTTTTTATCACGCTCACAAGTTCATGACGTCACTAAAACCTACAATTGACCAGCCTGTGGTCGCGCGTTAGTGTGCGTGTTTTCAATCCCTGTATTTCTAGCATCTATGGTAGAACAGATGCAGTTAAACAAGTCTTTATTCACACGTTTATTTTTGTTATTCCAGCTTGTCAGGAAAAGAGGTCAGTACATAGAAGAAACAAGTAATTCGAGTTAAAAACTCGTGGGGGCTGCCGCCCCACGCACTCGAATCACTTGCAAAGCATTGGAGTGTAAGTGCACAGCTGAACAGTCATTGAACATACTGTTTATTGTAACTGGATGATTGTTTTGAAAACAATTGCCATATTTGGCAATTGTTTTCAAAACAATTCCTATAACTCATTTCTGTATAAATTCATACTTCTCTATTACTATTATATAAATTCTCTATTATAAGACTTTTCTTCAAATCCATATTATATATATATATATATATATCGGACGAGCGTTACACACCGGAAGTCCAAATGAAAACAATATAGGGGCTGCCTGTGGCAGCCCCTAAAAAAATCAGACAATTTGGAAAGGAATGGAGTAGACAATGGACTATTGGATACCCCAGAAGTAGTAAGTAATAACTTCATTATAGTCTGTTTAATGATTGCCGCACTTTGAGACTGAAGGTGTGTTCACACTAATCCGGATTCAATCCGGATTGAAGTCAATCCGGATTTTGAGCAAATCCAGATCGATTCCGAATCCTGTTCACACTGGGTGACGTGAGAACACTGGATTATGAGCATCGTCATATGTATTCACGTGACAGAAATGGCGGTTTTAAGCGTGTTTGCGATTGCAGCGAACTTCATGCTACTTTTTCGATTCTTTCGGGCAATGATGATCCGTAGAAGACGGATTTCCAAGCAGGTGCTTCTACTCGAGGTTCTGAGGATACTTAGAACATCTAGATGCAGAACTTCACGGCGCATACGATTCAGGTATGAACTGGAATTGTTGAAGGCACCAAGTTACGCATTTTATTGCTAAATTACCACAAGTTAATATATATATTACCCTTTAATGAATTAGGAGACACTATTTAAGAGATTCATTAGACGTTTCTTTGCCGAGGAGAGTTTGGACTGCCCCAAGAAGTAAGGCTTTTTGGAATTCGGTTATAAGCGACTCTTTTGGTGATAGCTGGTGGAAGGAGAATTTGAGGATGACTAGATCCACTTTTGATCGATTGTGCAGTGAATTAGCACCATACATACAAAGGCAGGTCACCCATTTACGCGAGCCAATCAGTGTTGAAGAGCGTGTTGCTATTACACTATGGCGTTTGGCTACGAACATTGAGTATCGTACTCTAGCACAGCTGTTTGGCATTGGAAGATCAACTGCTTGCACTATCACACTGGACACTTGCAGGGCTATCAAGCACCTCATGCCACAGTACGTCCATATACCTCAAGGGCAACAAATGGCAACCAATGTAGCTGGATTTCAAGGCCGGTGGGGATTTCCACAGACAGCAGGAGCAATAGATGGCACGCACATACCAATTGTCAGACCACAAGGTGATAGTGGTTCTGACTATTTTAACAGAAAAGGATTCTATTCAATAGTCATGCAAGCAGTGGTTGATTTCCGTGGTCATTTTATCGATGTTAACATCGGATGGCCTGGAAAGGTACATGATGCAAGAGTTCTCTCCAATTCATCTTTTTATCAGAAAGGACAAGCAGGATCACTCCTCCCAGATATGAGCCGTTCTTTAGGTGGAACTGATGAGATTCCACTATGCATACTGGGGGACCCAGCATACCCACTTTTGAACTGGTTGATGAAAGCCTATCCAGAGCATCCTAATATGACAGGCAAGCAAAAGCTTTTCAACTATCGTTTGAGTCGTGCTAGGATGGTGGTGGAGAATGCGTTTGGCAGGCTAAAGGGGAGGTGGAGGTGTCTACTGAAAAGAAATGACTGTTCAGTGGAAAACATAATTACCACTACTGCAGCTTGTGTTTTTCTGCACAATTTCTGTGAGACGCATAATGATGAGTTTATTCAGGAATGGACAGCCACAACTGAAGACATGACTAATGCCTCAGGATCTGCAACAGTGTCTCCCAATGTACCTCCCATGGCCAGTTCTATGGCACATAACATTTGTGACACCATTGCAACATATATTCGTGCACAACAGTAATAGTTACCATACTTTATCATACCATAATAATAATAATTATGTAATAATAACATATCATTGAGATATAATATTGTGATTTAACTAATTAAAATCAGATTGACTATAGTTAATAACGTTCAAGTTTTAGCTAATCTGTAGGAGGAGGATAAAAAGCATAAGGGTTTGAACTCCACTCAGTGTCTTCATTTCCCGGTGTAGGAGGAGGTCCATATGGCATATGCAGTGCCTGGTGGATGCTTGCCTGCATTCCGGCCATCATGATGCGCAGCATCTTCTCCTCATGCTTCCTGTCATCCTCCATATTTCGCTGCTGCATGTTAATCAACAGCTGCATATTGCGAGCATCACTCTCCTCCTGCCTCTTCAAGGCATACTTATGGTGGCCGACAAGGGTCACGGGGCGAATTCAGTGAGCCGGGCCGAGATGACGAGCCGGGCCGAGATGGCGAGCCGGGCCGTATGGTGGCCGACAAGGGTCACGGGGCGATCTGACGTCCCGGGACGAGATGATGAGCCGGGCCGGGATGGCGAGCCGGGCCGGGGTGATGAACCGGGCCGGGCCGGGATGACGAGCCGGGCCGAGATCATGATGAAATGAGAAAGAGTTCGATATTCATATACTAGCACGTGCTTGGTCGAACGCACATGCGCGAGCATTGTTACAGTTAGTGTAGTGTTAGATCATGTCGAAAAGCATTTGGTGCGAAAAATTCAGGATTTTGGCGAAAATGCCAAGTCATTGGCGGAAACATTGTTAGAAGACTGTTCCAGTGATGAACTTGATATGTCTGATCAAGGCGACCTTTCTGAATCATTCGATTTGTCCTCCCGAAACCGGCGTAAAGCGCTATCTACATCAGAAATAGTGCGGAGGGCAAGACAATTGGCTCAAAATAAATCAAAATCTTATACTGGGTCATCGTCTCAGCTTGTTAGGACGACAAAAGGCGTGCCAAAGAAGCGAAGAAAGGAAGGACCTGAAGTCTATGGTCATGATGAGTGCAAATCTATTATTTCTGTAAGTTGCATATACCGATATATACGAATTAATTTTTTGAAATTGGATCATAATATTATAATTTTTAAATGATATAGCAGTGCTGAGTTTCTCAGCTGATGTAACTTAAGAATGATTATAATGTACCAGCATGCACTGCAGTGAATTCCTTAACATCTGAGAATTGATTTATTTATTACATATCAATCACTCAATATAATAAAAATAATTTCATATAGAATATTGTATGTACTATGTGAATTTTTTATGTGACACTGTATACCATTGCCATGAAAGTGACACTGTATAACTCTATCAGGCACAACATTCTGATTATATATTAAACAAGATAGTCATTTACACCCGACCAGATATCTGTGTGTTTGATGGAAAAAAAGAAAGACTTGCACAAGAAAAGTGGTGGCTACCTTGAAGTTATCGCCAGCAGACATGATAACTATGGTACTTTGCTGAATAGAATGAAAGAAAAGTTTCCTGAAGTGTCTTGCAGAAAATGCTCCATATTCCGCTCCAATGGTGCCCGGGTTGTTGATGCTGATGTAATGACAAAGGGATCAAAGAAAGAGTGGACCCTAGGAGCTTACCTGAATCACCTGCATGTTTCTCCTGATAACATGAGGCTTGGAATCGGGTATAATAGTTCTTCAGATTCAGAAGAGCTTCCTGAGTCAATTCTAAATGAGGAAGAGGTTAGTGGAGCTACATATATACCATTTTTATAAATTTCAAATATGATATTAAACTTTGTACAATGTTGATGACATTGAGTATAATTATTTAAGAATGGTATTGATTTCTGATAATATTAATTGCCCATAAAATATAGAATGTGGCAAAACCATCTGCAAGATTGTCATCATTGATTGATGAGTTGGTGGAGAAACAGCCTGTGTGTGATTCAAGCCTCCCAATATCCATCAGAGGGAATGATAGTGAAGAAAATGAGGTCTTAGATCATTCAGAATCTTCTTCCACGTCTCCTGAAAAGTTGAATGTTCCTTACAAGCAAACTGGCCACTTGCATGGTTAGTTGGGCAAGTCTGTATTAATTTTGAGTGCATGTGTATACAATACGAGTCATGTTATCACTGTTTCATAGTATATCATTCTGAGGTTCAATTCACTTGCACAAGTCTTGTATAATTGCAGTTCTGTATGCTAAGAGTGTGTCTACTATTCGTCCTGGCAATTCACGAGAAGTTTGTGTCATTGATTCAACATCTTTGAAATCCCGATTGCAAATTTTTACTGAGGAAGATAAGAGGCATCACTCCTTTATTGATACAGATTACCTGTTTCATCCTGAGATGTTTGGATATAAAGTAGCGCAATTGAAGTTTGGTAAGATATTATAATAATAATGATTTACAAAAATACACAACATGTGACTGTATTGAATGGCAGATGTATATTGTATGGCATGCATGCACCTACATGCATACATTAACTGTAACATTTTATATTATTGCTTTAATAGAGGGAGAACTACTGGCTACCCTTCCTTCGTCAGGCAGTCGTATTGACTACTTGAATATTGTAAAGTGTGATCAGGGACATGATACACGTAATTGCCATGCATAATATCATATTATAAACATTACATATATATATATATATAGGTATGACATATTATAATAGTATGCATACAAATTAAATTTTCGTTTTATTCACTATTATAGCTCTGTCAGTGGCTTATCAATCGCCACGACATATCCAGGTTCCTTGTTTTCTGGAGTCGTATGCAATCTTCTGCATTGCATCTAAGCACAATATGAATACACGCTATATTTGGTCTTTGTTTGGAAGCACCCAAGTTTTTCCAGACACACCAGTCCTTTATGTAGGACAGCCAGGATCCTACCAGTGCACCGTTGTGCATAATGATGATCAAGTCCAATCAAAACTCATATCAGTGGAGATAAGTCCCGGTGAGTTCTGTAGATTTGCAGGCATGCATGCATGTCTGTTTATGTTGCAATGTATATTATGTTAATTGAATCCAAATTGGCAATGGTAACATTATTATTATACTTACTATGTGCTATATATAATATATTATATGTATATATATATATTATGTCTTTAGAGATGTACAGAAACAAGTTCATTTCAGATCCTTTGGTTATTGATATTGACAAGAATCCAATACCACTTTCAGGTACATATTACTTTTAATTACTTCAATTATTAGGCAAAAAGAACATACATATTTAGGTGCATGAGCATAGTGTATGTATGCTTATTGCACGATGACATCATACATCAAAGAGACCGGTATGCCGGTATGTCCAACTTACCAGCACTGCAGTATCATGTAAGTACCCAAACATTACCTTATAAGGATAATGACTAATTGACTATGTAAAAGAGGTTGGCACTTTTTGGCTTCGCAGCTGTGTACAGCGATGGCATACCCAAGACTTTTGTAGAGATCTTCCATATCATGTTTCGTGAAATTTAAGGTTAAGCGAAGTTTATAAAAACGGGGAATGTGTTGCACACTAATAAAAATCAATGGTGGCCAGCGCGACCTACTTGCAGCTTCTCTGATAATCTCCAACCAAAAATGCACTAACTTCACTGCTTGACCTGTTAAGATATATTGTGTACGTCAATTGAAGCGAAAAATACTCCAACGGCTAGTCCAAGATGCCTTCAAATCATCCTGTGAATTTGTTAGAGCGTTTAGTTTGTGATAAGCCAGTTACTGCATGCCCGTCTCTCAGGAGTATCACATTTACTGCAGGAGACCCTCAGGCAAAGTGCCCGAGGGTCTCCGGCAGTAAATGCATGCCCGAGGGTCTCCTGCAGTAAATGCGATACTCCCTTGCAGGCGTGTAGTAACTAGTACTTATTCTTCTGGTTAAGAGGTGGATTAGATAAGATTTATAAATAACTGTCTTTTGTATGTGATGTGATTGACAATGAAGTATCAATTAACATGCATAAATGCATGACAATTTTAAAGTTACAATTAAATATTTAATAAATTATTATTGTGCTAATTATAGATTCTGAAGTGAGAAGGGAAATGTGCCCCACTGATTCCACAGTCAAAAATGATGATTACTGTAGCCCCACTACACATGTCAATCAGACAATCATTGATTCAGCAGTGCATCCACATGGCTGTGACAGCCAAGAGCTGCTTTCTAGTGGTATGTTTGATAATTCATGTTGTAAAATCTTACATGATGTTGTCACTGTTGTTGTAACATATAAAATGCAATGCATGCACTATTTGTGAATGATCACATGCTTGTACTGTCTCACAAACAGCTCCGGCCATGCATGGGGAACATTAAGGTCTGCATGCATACACACGCCCACACACACACACACACACACACACACACACACACACACACACACACACATATATATTCATCATTAATTTTAATGAATCTTGAATTATTTATCTATCTATTTATATATGATGTTGTGGTTTTCTACACATCTTTAGAATGTATATTATTAGCCAAACCATATAACCAAATATTAGTATCATATCTAATGAATGTATGACAATAAGTAGTAAACATTATATTAAATAGCAATGATAATATTAACTAATCAGCTAGTTCATAATATTGTTGCATAGAATATTCACCTGAACAATCTGTGATGGTCCACACCATGCAATTTTCAAAAGAAGAATTGGAATTTGCCACAAACAGTTTCAGTGAAGAGAATATTATTGGTGAAGGTGGATATGGGAAGGTCTACAGGGGTGAACTGCGATTCACTTTAGTAGCAGTGAAGGTGTTGAATGAAGTAAGTGTTTAGGGATTGCAAAATATAGATATAATAGATAAAATAATTATATCATACAATTAAGATAGATGTATTTAAATGTTATAATGATTATATGTTTACTTATTGAATTCACTAGGAGGGTGTCAAGGCCATAAACCAAAGCTCGGAATCTGGAAATAGTCAATTCTCAAGTGAAATTTCAGCATTAACAAAGTAAACTACTTGAAAAATTATTAAATAATATAACTGTTGACTCAATGTCATGTGTCATGTGACATGTCTCAATGTATGAAGATGTATTTAATAATACATGGTAAACGTTAACTTTACTACTATTATTATAATTATGTTTCAGCCATATATTATTAAGACTTAGTAAAGAACATAATTCTAATATAGCCTTTCACTTATGTACTACTATTTGTAGGTTCCGTCATCCAAATTTAGTACCACTAATGGGGTATTGTGTGAAACCCCCTTCTATTGTCCTGGAATACATGGAAAGAGGAAGCCTACATGCAGCATTACATCAGGTACACTGTGAACTTTATATTAAATAACTTTATATAATATTATATATATATTATTAAGTAATTGTATATACTGTAAATACTAGATGAAAAACCCAATTGGGTGGGGAATGAGGCTGAGAGTTTTAGAAGACACAATTAAAGGTTTGGCTTATTTGCATACATCGAGTCCTCCTTTGGTACACCAGGACATCAAAAGGTGTGTCTATATAAGCATCCTATAGCTGTATACGTGTCGATCATTATCATCATAACAATGAATGTGTATGGTGTCCTTATATATACATACATACATACATATATATTATATTTATATATATATATATATATATATATATATATATATATATATATATATATATATATATATATATATATATATATATATGTATATGTATATATTATATATATGTATGTATGTATATATATATATATATATATATATATATATTATATATCATATTATATAGTCACAACATTCTTATTGATGCCATGGGTAATGGACGCATTGGAGATTTTGGGTTTTCAGTGGAGTTACCTAAACATGAAAAGGGCCGTTCACTTTTCACTTCTAAGTTTTTCGCAAAATCTGATGGTTACTTTGGCAATGAGGTTTCTAGTGGCAAATATTCTGCAAAGAGTGACGTGTACAGTTATGGAATTGTGAGTATCTGCATGATATATGCAGTTTATCATCCATGATGCACTATATACATACATAAACTTCATGGTACATGTTGTATGTTGTTTAATTGCTAATCATTCTGTTGAAAGGTAACATTGGAGACATATACGGGACTCTTAGCATTTGACAGTGATAGAGAAGATCAAAGTCTGGTAAGCACTATATAAAATATTGTATACCACAGTGAAATTAATCCAAAATTTCTCTAACATCATTTATTATTTATCATAATATTAATCATAATGCAGATTGACCATTGTGATGAGTCCTTGAGTAACATTCAGGCTTTCAGAGAGACAAAAGACCGCCGGCCAAAATATTCAAAGTTATTAGCTGCCCGGATTGATATGCTTTATGACCTCATCAAGAAATGTACAGCCAAACACTCGAAGAGACCTTCCTCCCAAGAGGTAACTTCATTAAATACAAATAAATATTGATACAGTGCCATGTAAAGCCATGGAAAGTATGCAAGTATTGTATATAATATATAAATAGTACCAGGCCTGTAGCCAGGGGGGGTTCGTTGGGTTCGGACGAACCCCCCTTAATGATCACCAAACAATAAGAAATAAGTCTTAAAGGGTTCTGAAGGAGTGTGTAGCCTTATTTAGACCCACTAGGCACATATTCCCTTTGTTTCGTTGCTCTATTATCACTAAACATTACCCAGAACGCTACCTGATCACAATTGGCCTCCATTTTGTGATGATGTCATTTACCATCAGAGTGACATTTTGCATTACCGTATATCTGGAAATATTGGTGATCATTAAATTTGGCGATTTGCGCAAGATCAGGCTGTAATAAAATATTGGTGGGAATTAAATTTGGCGGTTGCACAGCAATGACAAAGCATAGTAAGTAGGTTTATGTAAATTTGGTGATAAAAATTTGGCGATTTTGATCCTGACTGCCAAACTGCCAAATTAAAACTGTCACCAATATTTCCGGATATACGGTATGTATTCTGTAACTCGTTTGCACTGTGGATAATTTTAAAGATATTTTGCATAGGGGATCAACGTATAATGTGTGTGTGTGTGTGTGCGTGTGCGTGTGTGTGCATGTGTGTATGTGTGTGTGCACGTGCGTGTGCACGTGTGCATGTGAAAGTGCTGGTCAATGACATGCATGCAATATATATATATATATATATATATATATATATATATATATATATATATATATATAGATATATAGATATATAGATAGATAGATAGATAGATAGATAGATAGATAGATAGATAGATAGATAGATAGATATAATATGCAGGATTCACCATGCATCCTGTCATTTTAATGCATATTAATTAATTTATTATTATTATGTACAATATTATTCAATTACATGTAGGCTTGTAAATCTTTCATTGCAGGCACTTTCACTTTGGAGTTCAGGTGCTGGTCAATGACATGCATGCATGTCTGATGCAATCAAGAAACATTGTGATTTGACACTAATGTGTTAAATTTATATTGTTTTGAGTTTTTAACGTAACTTTTCTCCTTTTCTGAAATTTGCTTATAACTGCAGTGCTATTTTGCATCCCCCTTTTTATCAATAAGACTTGCTTGTAGCATGATCTTTCTAGAGATTTAGAATTATGTTGTATTGTAGCAAGTATAGTGTAATGTACTTGTACTGATCAATTATCTTTCAGCTAGACTAAGTTTATTATGCATGCGTTTGATTTGATTTGTGTAATGATTGTAATTTATATAGCCCCTATTCTCGACATTTTACAATCATATGTTTAAAATTTACCAATTACAAGGAATACTGTGATCAAGACATATATTAATACAGTCACTACAACTATGCATAGCTAGTAATTAGTCACTACAACAGTGCAAAGCCAGCAAGTATATTATGCAATTACTAGTATCTCATTGCTGTTAATAAAAAGCAGTATACAAAGCGACAATTCTGAAAGGTAATGTCTTCTTGACCCATATTGATCAGACTTAGGGTATTATCAGCCAGAGTTTGGAATTCATGAGGGTAAAAACAGTCAATGGATGATTGAGGTGCGACTTCATGCATACCATGGATCCAAACATCAGAATTGGCTTCCTTTAAATAGTTTTCAGAACCTTGAAATAATAAGAAAAGACTTGAATACTTTTGAATGGCTGACAGGTATATAATACATAATATAATATTATTATACTCATTAAATATAGAATGTCATGCAGACTGGAAGGAACATAACATAATGCATGGCATTGCTCACCAAAGGTAGATGGCATATCAAATAGGTCTTCTGGTATTCCATGTGGACATGATGAATTTTGATTCTTTCTTATATAATGTGTATTCCAGCTACAGACAAACTTTTCAAGATCCTCTTTGAGTATACCAATAACTGCATATGCGAGGCACCATTTATGGATAGGATCAGACTCAAGAAATATTCCATCATTGACCAGTCCCTGTTATAGTAACAAATTTAATTATTATTACTATATCTATCACAGTGGTATAGCATAATATATATATATATATATATATATATATATATATATATACATTATATAATATACATACATAGTGTAGTCCACTTATTAAGTAGAACTTGATTGCTTAATTGGATAAGTTGAATGAACTTGTTCGTTCCTACTCATGACTAATAAACAAACTCTGTTAAGTAAAAGTTCATGGATCCGAATTAATTTAATTTTGGTGTCCCAACTGATTCAACTTATCCAGATTGCATTGTATGATATATATATATATATGTATGACAGTATTATAGTTTATGTACTTTATTATACCTTGAAAAAGCCAATCCACCAATCAGTTTTTGATTTGCGCAACTGTGACCACCATGCTTCTATGCGCTAAAGCAATGTCAAATTGAGAAATTCATACATGCAGTCATCAGATTCTAATTAGAATAATATTATGATACTGCTTGCAATATAATACTGTTGCTAGGCATGAACTCACTATGTTTCCAGATGATTTTCCATAAATCAAACTTTTCCCACCAGATAATGAATCATTGTGAAGTGATCGAAAGGCTATTTGATATTTTGCCAAAGATACATTTTCTGTGCCACAATCGCATCGAATAACTGTGGGGCATCCTGCATGCAAGGGCATGTGTATTTACAAAATACTTCAATGTCTAATTCATGCACTTATTGCATGGTATAGATAAGAACTAATGATATAACATAAATTAAAACATATTTTTACATATTAATATATATAGGTACCACCTTTACTGAACATCTGATTGTTTCCTGGATACTATAAAATAGAATTAACTAATCTGACTTGCTACAACAGTCCCACTAAGCGCCAGGGGTGGGGATGACACTATCTTTCTCCACCCCCAACACGTAATGGTACAGTGATTTAGCCAGCCAGACTAGGATAGAACCTAATGCATGCATGCACAGTCCCATGGAAAACCTGCATGCATGTGCACTTGCATGCAGGCTTCCATGGGTAATAATCTTAAGTTTTCTGCTGACATCAAATGAAAATTTAGTATCTAAATTTTCCCATCAATATATATGCCTGCCATAATCTTTCAAGAAGACTCAATAGTTTCACCTCATTGATATAAGTAATACTACATATATATGCAACATCCATCTGTATGAATTATTTCAGCATGAGATGTTATTAAATATGGATTATTTCATGTGTGATCAGTCTTATGTTCAATATTCAGACAAAGTATAAACTTCAAGAAGAATTAATCTTTGCATCGCTTGCCTAGATGCCTAGAAGTAACACCAACCCTTTTAAAAGTATAACTCAATCTAGTCCCTTCTTATACTAGCTTGCTGTTAGCTGCAAAAAGAATATAATATTATATATAAAATGTTGTTGCTTCTGTACCATTATTTGGCAGTAATTGTAATTATAATAGCTATAGGACAGTCAGACTCTGAAACTGAATGGCAATCAGTTAAAGTGGCCTATAGTATACAGTATATTACCGATTTTGAAATATTATAATAATTAAATTAAATGGTAACTTTAAGTAAATTTATTATATTATGCAACAATATAATAGTATAACACATGCATGCACATGCAATGTCTCTTGCTATTAACATTAAAACACCTTCCAATTCTTCTATGCATTCCAAATAGTACTTCAAAATGAATCGAGGATCATGATTGCTTGGGGCTACCTTGAGCCACAGTATCTTCCGGGAATATCTTATAGTTGAAAGCATAATACTATAACAATTGTATAGATTCATGATCATGTTGTGCTAAGCATGCAATGTTAACACACCCATCAATGCATCCATGAATACAAAATCCAAATGCGCTCAGTTTATCGTAGCCATCTATATGCCATAGAAAATTGGGACCCTATTGATTGATGATATATATATACAAGAGAGTCTGACTCAAAGTGGTAAATAACATTTTACAATTAAGGCTTGTAGTGTAACAAAGTAACGTTACATAATAACCACTCAACATCTTACGGGAACTGTATAGGTTCTTCGATGCAACCGTCTCTTCCGTCTATCAGACACTCCTTGTGGGTCTAAATAGCGCATCATCTTCATTACAGTGTCCCTTCTTACTGGTATGCCATGACAATCTCGAAGTGTCTTCCACATGGCACGATAGCCTGAGAGTCGATCTGATGTCTTTGTGGAGTCCTGTAAAATGAAGTCAAATACAATTTGCACCAATTATAATTAATCAATTATTTAAAGCCTGGTATATAGTATAAGTCCCATGTCATGTAGCACAGTTTATTACATTGAAAAGGTCCATGAAAGAGTCTATGATGCAATTAACTGTATAGTGGCCATTCTAAAATTAAAAGCTTAGTAATATATACCTTTATTACTCTCTTTGCTAAATGAATGGGAGACTGAGTTTCTTGAATGCGCCTTCGCAATCCTAGTCTTCTAAATTGTCTTTTCAGCCAAGATAAACTAGTATAATAATTAGAAGCCAAAGGGGAATCAAATGTCAGACATTACATTGAATTAAAAAATTATTATTATATATAATCTCAGATTGTCACGAATGACATAGCATTACTTACTAATAATAATAGATATAAGCAGCTGCATTACTAGTTGCAGCTTGATTTACCTTCTTGTGAAAGAATAAACATGTCTCAACCTTGCTAGTATGGTCTTGTATGGCCTCCAAGACAACCAAAGCTCTATTAATAAATCTAACGACGGTATCCAAGAATGTTACGTATATTCAACGTATATATAGGTAACGAGGGTTAATGAAATCATCGAATAATGCTATAACTGTAGGTTTAAGACTAACTTACCATCGAGCTCACTACTTCTCGCCGTATCGCGCATGACCATTGAAAAGTTAAAAGTCATAACTTTGGGAAACCAAATTCGACATTGCCATCTCGGCCCGGCTCGTCATTTCGGCCCGGCTCGCCATCTCGGCCCGGCTTGTTATCTCGGCCCAGCTCGCCATCTCGGCCCGGCTCACTGAATTCGCCCCGTGACCCTTGTCGGCCACCATACATACTCCTCCAATTCCTGGATGCATTCGTCCTGGCGTTTTTTCTTGCCTACACAAAATGAATAAGAATGGATTTAACAAGTATTTTACATAACTTTACAATTGCAGGTAATAATCACCTTTGGAAGTGTTGAGTGTAGTAATGCTTCGTTTCCTTGGTGCTGTAGTAATGGTGGTGGAGGATGAGGGTGTTGCTGTGCTGGTCACAGCCGACATACTGGGGGGAGACGTGCATACTGGGGTGGTATCCAAAGGAGTGGAAAGAGGCGGAGATGGAGTAACTGGTGTAGAATTCGTGTCAGTGGTTTCTGGCATAACAGGGGTGCTCAGCCATGACACCAGGGTATGGGGAGTGTCTGGTACAGTGTCTGATGCCACAGATGATGTTTCAACATCACCAATAGTCTCATTATCATCTGCCAATAATGGATGGAAACATGTGAAAGTGACTGTAGTAGAGCAGGTATCATTACAATCAATTGAATTTACCTTCATGAGACATGGCTGCAGGAACACCACTGTCTATAATATTGGGAGGATCAGAGGCCACTCTTGTTCCAAGGATGGAGTCAAATTCATCAAAAAATACAAAGGAATCGTCGGCTCCGTTCCCACTCTTCCGATTTGTGTCCTTAACCTTCCTGTACTTTGATACCATATTCTTAATTTTCGTTTGGCATTGCGTTCCTGTCTTGTGGTAGCCTAAATCACTCAACTTCACCGCAATGGTGTCGAAAATCGGCTTCTTCTTCGCTGGTGTACGCAACTTTGCCTGGACACGCTCGTCTCCCCACAGTTTTACCAGTGCCTTTGTTTCGGCATCGCTCCATCCAGATGAAGAAGACATTTGAAATATTCAAAAGTGAAATACGAATAGAGAACAATACTGAATCGAGTGCAAACAGCTGAAGTGAGTCAACGGCGGTCGACGCCATATTTACACCTTACGTGATGATCGTGCACGCTCTCATCATGTGATCGCATCCGTGCAATCTGGATTCAGGGCGAATCCGGATAGAATCCACCTCCGGAGGTGGATTGGCCAATCCGGATTAGGGTCAAATCGAATCCGGATTGACTTCGTTGAAAAAAGGCGTGTGAACGCGATTTGATCCGGATTCGACCATAGTGTGAACGCGCCTTGAGTGAATGGTTCTTTGTATTAACCCTCTGACCCAACGCCTATATCAACACTTCTTCCACCGGAAGTTTTTAAATTGCTCTTACGGCCCTATACACTACAGCAGCCCGCACAAAATGGATACCATTTTGTACAGCAAACACAGGCCTATAAACTGATAGTAAATTTGTATGAATGCCATGCACTATGATGCCAAACAAACTCAAAACGTCAAGAAATTTCTTACATGTTCAACTTAGGGAATATTTTTGAGGACAACTGAGGTATCAGCAAGGCTATATTTTATATGGTTGTGAAGAACTGGAAGAGTTCTATCGTTTGATAGGCACTACTTGTCAATTGAGTCCACGGTTATTGCAAAAAGAACAATTTTTACCAATCCTGAGTTTTGCGTGTCTCATCAGTTCTACAATAACTTCTTTCCTTGGACGTGGCTTGCCAAGTTCATTCTCTAGTGCAGTTTTATGACGCTCAAAAGTCACAGGGTTAGTTTCCACTGCATGATCTATCTGTGGGTATTTTGGTTTCTGAGATTTAGCCTTCTTCGATGCAGGAGCATTTCCAGCAGGTTCTCTCTTTCTGCCTTTTTGCACATTGTAGATTCGCTCAATAATGCGCTTCTCCCAAGAGGCCTGAATGATACATCCATAGTTCAAAGTAGCTAATTATCATTTCTACATATTAAATATAAATTAAGTTTGTCTAAAACTTACATAACCTGTCCCCAAGGTAACCCTCATAAATGAATAGACAATAGTTAGTCGCCTGGCTGCATATTCACAAAATTGCTTTGAAGGTCGGGAGGAAAAGTTGTACATATGAACTACTAGGTCTCTTATCAATGCACTCCTTGCTTTTGCCGTCATTTCCTTCCTTTTTATGCAATCCATTATTTCTCCGCGCCATGAAGTTGGAATCTGAGAATTCTTCGGAACTCCTACTTCTGTTCTGTAAGAAGAGCTTGCTTCTGAACACTCGTCAAAAGGAAACTGGAGGACTTAGATGTATGATTTGATACTGGTAGAGGTGAAAATTCTCTAGAACCACAGTCACCACAGTCTATCACTGAATCGGTTGGTAAAGTGGGCTGGGTGTCCTTCCCCTTAAGATTGTGTTGGTAAAAGTGCCCAAATTTAAGGTAACAGAGCCTTCTTAAAATGGTCACAAGATGCCATTGACTAAAAGCATAACTACTGTCATAGTTTCAACTCAGTAATACACACATCTTACCTCTTAATCTAAGCAGCTTTTTAGTTGTTCCAATCTTTTTCACCATCTCCTTTAGATCATTTTCAGTGCAATCAAGGAAAGCCTCGCAATCCACGTCATTCTCTGACAAATGTGTATAATCTTTGTAACCACAACTTCATCACGCAAGAAGTCACAAAGGCACAAACCTTTAAAAATATGGCATACATTGTCAGGTATCCCCTCAGTCGTAAGCCATTCACTGAGATCAAAAGCACATTCAACTCCACTCGCACTGATAGATTTCGGCCATTATCCCGCCTAAATGTTCACTATTGCGCATGCGCAAATGCACACTGCACTGACACATGGGTATCTTGTGTTACGTAGTTTAGAGTGTTTATGATTGTAGTGTCTATGATGGCACAAAGTTCCACTTGTAGACCATGTCCTTTGTGTAATTTTTGAGCCCCGGATGTACCGAAATGGTTTAGCCATATCCGCTTAATGCATGCTGCTGAAGAATTCTTTACAGTAAGATGCGGGATTAGTAATTGTGTTAGCATTTACACAAGTTTTTCCTCTTGGAATACTCACGTTTATCGTCACCATCGCGAAGATGTCTGTAGACAGTTGGTTTCTTCACAAACAGCCAGCCTACCAGATGAAACATCTAACCCGAGCACTATTTTGGATAGCAGGACATGCAATAAGGATCATTTATTGGAAAATCATCAGCCTATCAATACAGCTATCGATAATGACATAGCACAACTCCTCGGGGAAGATATGGAAATGCAAGAACGACAGAGTGCACTGTTTATACTTAAAATGCGGGAAAAGCATTCAACCTCCCAAGTTGCAATCAATGCTATGGTAAGTGGATGTCAGATGTTATTTCATGAGACTCAGAAGCGTATAAAGGCTGCTGTAATGCATCAATTGTCACTGAAAGGGATTGATACAGATCAGTTAACTGAGTTGGAGGCTTTTATTGACAACATGGAGAATCTTTTTTCTCGTATATCAACTTCTTATCTTCAAGAGAGGTATTTTGAGGAAGCGTGTGAGTGTTTCTGTGCATGTGTGTGCACATTGTGTATGCGTGCGTGCATATGTGTGTGTGTGTGTGTGTGTGTGTGTGTGTGTGTGTGTGTGTGTGTGTGTGTGTGTGTGTGCATGCATGCGCGCTGTGTGTGTTGTGCATGCGTATGTGTGTGTGTGTGTGTGCACGTGCGTCTGTGCATCCATACTTGTATTTGTTCACGTTTTGTCTTTGGATTGTCTTATAGTTACTGTTGTACTGTAAATTTAGAATCCAGTGCCAGTGGCCTTCAATCAGCCTGAATATGAACTTATTGGCTCAGGGGCAAAGAGGCGGCATGTGTTAAGAGATAAGAAATTTTATTATGTTCCTTTGTTTGAATCTCTGCAGTTATCTTATTATAATTGAGGTAGGCCGATTTTTTGTTCGCGCTAATCTAACCAACCGTGCGAAGAATTCACAGCGGACTTCTACCAACGTTCCGAGGGCTATTCGGTGGGTGACCTCGAAGGGGTTTCTCTCTGTTTGCTTGCGAAATGAAGGATTTTAGAAATTTGCCCGTACTTGGCTATGAGACGCCATATTCAGTTTACGATCAAAAGTGGACAAATGTACGACTTTTCCTTTACAATCCTTTGTCCGGTAACTCCTCCTAGGAAGAGAAAGCTATCACTTTAT
>CAUJGJ010000024.1:22500-25000 GCA_963170055.1 Halisarca cf. caerulea
ACGTATTCACAAGAGAATAATGACTACAAGGACGGTTTTAAAGAACACCCAGAGGAACGACGGTGAGCAGCCATGTTATTTTCAGTATACTTTTGTTTTTGTCGTATACTTTAATGCATACATACGCACAGTTGCTACTATTAGTATTGTGATTAGTTTATTTTATTCTCAATAGGCTATATAGCCACATACTTGTACACGCATAAATGAAACAATAATAAGCACTGTCCCTTGGTTATACACTGTAACGCAGCCACATTTAGAAAATGGAAATGTTACACTGCTCTTCAATGCGTCATTTCCCTGCGTGTAGATTCAGAAGCTTGTTTCGCATTAATCTACTGGCCTGAGGAAGATTGCGTATCGATTGCCAAGACAAGAGACATAAAGGATTTTTCAAGTACCTTAGGTGATGGGGACCCAGTTCTTGTCAAAATTGGAAGACAAACGTTTAGTGGCATTCTAAAAATGAAGGGAACGATTACAGAAGTAAGAAAAACAGAGGAGGAGTATCTCAAAAGTTTGAAAGAGGAATGTCCTGCAAAAGGACCTTGTGCCAATCGTGATAGTTTGCACCCACTTGCCCAAGACAAGGCTCCCTCGAGAAAGAGACAGCAATCAAAAGATAGTCTTAGAGCAGACATTTCCGAAATAGTGACCAAAAAACGAAAAGCAGTGATTGAGAACAAGAAATACGAGAGAGGTGGTATTATTGTGGTTGATGGACATGAAGAAGTGAACAACGATGATGATGGCAACAATATTGAAGCTAAAGACACTTTAGACCTAGATGGGGCAATGCAAAAGGCACATCAAGGAGAGGGGGTTAATGACAAGGCACAGGAAGAGCAGGTTGTTGGCAAGGGAGTAGAGGAAGAATTGTTCAGTCCCTTGACACTGGAAGATGATGAAACATTCTCTAAACCCTTAACACCAGAAGAAGAAGAAGAATTGTTCAAGTTATGGTCAACCAAACAGCATGATTCTCTGTATGATCCTTCATCACAAATTGACTTTGAGCCATGGTCACAAGTTGATGCTGATTTTATGTTTGATCATGATCAAAACCAGAAGGACCCATTAGTAACCAGACTGCAATGCCTTGAAGATACCATAGATACACTCTCCAAGAAGTATTCCAGTCTTCAACAACGGGTAGCAATTCTGGAAGCAGGAAATAATTTGGCAGGATTTGCTATGGTGGATTCTTTGCAAGCAACACAACATGCAACTGCTGTACAGAATACACCAACTTGCACTACGCCCTTTAGTCCCCAGCCAGGAGAATCTGACAATATGCAAGAGCAATCCATATCAGATTCTTCATCCAATGCGCAATGGGAAGAATCCCTTGTAAGCATTGATACTGTACTACAAAAATACCTAAAGCTTTGCAACCAGAGGAATGTATCCCGCTTGGCTGTCAAACTTGCACGCGAGTCCACTTTTGGGCTCAAAGTTATGCGGGAGTCAACCCCACTCGGTACTGCAAAACTGAAGAAGTTGCCAGAGAGCCAACTTAACACTATCAAGAATACCATCCGGACATTCTTTCCGCCATCAGAGAATGCAGTTGCTGAGTTTGAGCTCACATGGAAAGCGTGCATTGAATCCATTGGACAGGCTTGTAAGCACGAAAGAAGAAAGCTTCTGGCTGAAAAATCTTCTTTAGACTAAGATGTCTTCGCGTTATGCCTATAACCGGTTTTCTTATTCCCACATGTATCTCCATCCTTATCATTTTATGTCAATTGCTAATGTTGTAGTCACTGTTACCATTATTATAATGCTACATGCAGCACCTGTTACAAAGTAGATATGTGTGGCCCGAATGAGTATAAATCATTGACAATGGGATAAACAAACATACAATGTCATATTACTAATGTGACAGTGTGAGTAAATATCTAATTAAAGTGAATTGTTATAAACCAGTTGCACTTCCCTCTCTCTCTATTACAATTGGGATTACTTTCTGTAAGTGTCCAATGTACTTTTTACACTTAGCAATATCAACTGTTCTCCAAAATGCCCTAATACCATCCACCAATTCTTGCTTTCTCTGGGGTTTAATCTCCCTTCGAATAAACTCTTTCAGCTCATGCCATAAATTCTCAATAGGGTTCAGGTCAGGAGATTCTGGAGGAGTTTTCCACCAATTGATGCCCTTGTCTTCAAAGAATGCCCTCGCATGGCGAGAAGTATGCTTTGGATCATTATCTTGCATAAGACGATGACTCTGTGGCATCTTCTCGGCAATGAAGGGTAGTAAAGCCTGACTGAGAATCTCTGTGTAGAGGGGAGCGTCCATTTTTCCTTCAAAGATGCAAATTCCGGTTCTCCCCTTGTTGCTAATTCCACCCCAAACATGCACCTTCACAGGATGCTTTGGTCTGTGTACAGTAGAAGTCAAACGTCAAGGTACTTAAAATAGTAATAACATTGTGGTTGTGAGTTTGTTTGGTGGCTTCCGTTAATTATCTACACGTACATACGTATG
>CAUJGJ010000024.1:30000-37500 GCA_963170055.1 Halisarca cf. caerulea
CCAGGGCCGTAGGCAGCCCACGAGTTTTTCAAACTCGAATCACTTGTTCTTTCTCACTAACCTACACCCAAAATGGCGTTCCTCATTACAATGTGCTCAGATGGTGGCAGTTGGAAAAGTCACTGATATAAAGGAATTTAGCATTGATGCATTTTTGGAGCCCTTTATTAAGGACGTTAACAAATTGGCTACATCTAGCATTTCGATAACCACAGATGGTGGAGATTTGCTAGTAAAAGGCACTCTATTAGCTTTTTTAGCAGATATTTTTGCTAGTCATGAGGTAGCAGGCTTTAAGGAATCCATGTCTTTTGCTTTTCGGTTCTGCCGTCCATGTATGGCAACCAGAGATGAAAGCCAAAACCATGTTATAGCTTCAGCCTTTGAAATGTGAACACCAGAAGAACACCGTAGACAGTGCAAGTGCAATCTTCTCAAAGGTCCTTTGCGCAATCATTATTCAACCACATATGGGATTAACAGGGAATCAATATTGGACAATGTTTCTAAATTTTCTGTTGTGATGGGAATGTGTCATGACATCATGCACAACCTGTTTGAGGGTGTAGTACCTTTTGAATTAAAATTACTCCTAATACACTGCATTGAAGAGAAATACATAACCTTACCTAACCTCAATAACAAACTTGTGCATTTGACCTTGGTTACTCAAATATATCAGCTCGACCAGGGGAAATCGATGATAATTTTTTGAAGAAATATGGGAAGTTGAGATTTTCGGCTGCATCAACATGGCTGCTGGCCAAAACATTACCTTTAATAATCGGGGAAAGAATACCATTGGATGATGCAAGGTGGGAACTGTTTACCATGTTATTGAATATTGTAGACATTTGTACAGCTCGCTTATGTAGTGAGAATACAATTGCATATCTTGCTACTTTAATTGAGGAGCATCATTTCCTTTTCACTGAACTCTATGACAAGGGGTTGATCCCAAAGATGCACCTCATGATGCACTATCCTCAACAAATACGACAGTGTGATCCCCTGATCAATGCTTGGTGTATGCATTTAGAATCCAAGCTTCGATTATGCAAGAGGGTGGCACGATTTGGCAATTTAAAAATATTTGTTTATCTGTAGCTAACAGCCATCAAAGATGGATGTGTATGCAGTTACAAAACTGTGACTCTTCCGATAGCAGAGTTGAAACTGGAGTCAATATAAACATTTGCAAGTTTGCTGAGGAAAAAGAGAAACTGCGGGAGTTATTGTGGACTTTCGGCTTGTTCAATCCAGATTCCCTCATACAACACCCAGCATGGGTAAACATCCATGGTATTGTTTACAAAGTGACAGGTATTGTGGTCACTGGCGTGAATGGAGGGATACCAACTTTTGGAAAAATTACAGATATTGTCATTGTCAATGAATCTTCTGTGTTATTGTTGTGAACCTATTGAAGACCAAATATTTCGACATGCATTATTTTGCATATATGTTGTTGAATATCTTGCCGATGGGCAGTGTGACCTTATTAAGGTTCAATCCCTGGATTACCCTTGTAATTTGCACCTGCATAGAATTAACACTAACAGTCGAGATCGTTATGTATGGCTGAAATATGGTATTGAATGATTGCATGTAACTAATTTGAATATTTATGATGCATCTGAATTAATAATGGAGAGTGACCATGCATAGTCTGCATACATATATAATTATGTGCACCTGAATGCTGACATCCATTATTGCATGCATGCAGCTGTTGATCTATACAGCTAGACTATATGCATAACTTGTTAGTACAATTGAGAAATTGAGTCAAAATTGCAATCCAATATTGGATCTTGCTGTTATGGCACAGTTTAATGCTCTGAGAACACGGGCATCTGATCAGGATCATAAATTGTATGACAACTCAAAATTCCGCGCCAATATGCTGTTCTTCATTCATGGCATACCAATATGTCAGACAACTTTCTTGTTCCTACATACTATCTCCAGAACCCGCTACTATAATCTGTGTGGTTCTGTAACAGCAAATGGATTGTGTGACAGAGTCCACGGAAATGTTCGCAAACGTCCACACAATGCATACCCACTGCCAACGATACAGCATGTTTCTTCGTTTATCACAAACATGGCTGTAACACATGGATTACCACTCCTAGGATGCTTACCTGGCTGTGAGGACAAAGCTCTTCTACTACCATCTGACATGCCCAAAAGTAAGGTATATAGAGACTATGAAATAGTATGTCAACAGGAGAATCTACAGCCTGTGAAACGAAGCACCTTTTACAAGGCATGGCAGGATCTTCATCTTAGCATTGGTACAATGAAGCCATCAAGTGACTTGTGCTTTGAATGTTAGCAATACATGGGAAGAATAATGAGATCCGGTCATCTGTCTGAAGATGACAAGTCATTGCGATTGAGGGAAGCTGAAGACCATTTAGCTCTAGCAAGATCTGAAAGAGCCTGGTACAATGGTCAGATTGAGAAGTGTAAAGGCCTATTGAAGGAGAGTGCATCCGGATCCAACTCAGAATACATCCATGTGAGCTTTGACTATGCTCAATAGATTCACTATCCGAACAACCCACAGCAACCTGGACCAGCATACTTCCTAACAGCCAGGGAATGCCAGCTGTTTGGGGTGGCCTGTGAACCACTAGGCTATCAGATGAACTACCTCATTGATGAGGCTGAAGTAATAGGGAAGGGTGCAAATGCTACTATCAGCCTGCTACATCATTTTTTGGAGGTTCATGGCATGAAGGTACCACACCTGCTCCTACACGCAGACAACTGCATTGGGCAGAACAAGAACAATGCCTTCATTCACTACATGATGTGGCGGGTTGCAACAGGGCGCAACCAGAGCATTCAGCTGTCATTCATGCTAGCAGGACATATCAAATTTGCACCTGACCGACACTTCGGTCTTATCAAGAAACTGTACCGACGCACAAGAGTAGACACCATTGCTTGCTTACTTCGCTTGGTGGAAAAATCCTCAATCTGTGGAGCAAACGAGGCTCAGCTTATTCGGGAACTCGATGGGAGTACTGCGGTCCACTTTTATGACTGGGTGGAGTTCTTGAAGAGCAAGTACAAACCAGTACCATCTATTACATCATACCATGTGTTCACAGTGCGGAATGTCAAACCAGATGTTATCAGTCTTCAAGTGCACTCGAATGGGGATGAGAAACACCTAAGCATTGAGAAGACAAGGCCTAGTACAGATAGACTACCACAGGAGCTACACACCAAAGGGCTTGACCTAGAGCGACAATGGTATCTTTATGAGAAGATCCGTCCCTTTTGTTCCAGCAACTTAGCTGCTGACCTAACCTGCCCAAAGCCATCACTTTCCAAGCCAAGGAGTCAGGTCGACAGAGGAGAAGATGAGGACAGCACATCAACAGCAACATCATCTGAGTCTGCTGCCAAACGAAAAAGGACTGTCACCTGCAGTTGCTGTGGGCAGGAAGGCCACACTAAGCGAACATGCCCCTCTAAGTAGTTCATGTCTTTTGTTTTTGCAGTTTGTAGATGCCACTGTCATACATTATAACCTTTCTTCTCTTATGCCTCGATTAAAATGACTATTATAATTAGGTATGAATATTATAATTAGTTTATGAAGATTCATATTTGTGTGTTTTCATTTCTGTTTGGGCCCAATAAAATAAAAATGAAAACTTTTGAGTACTTTACAAGTTGGCCAGTGCATAGAGACTGCGAAAATTGCAAAACAAGTGATTCGAGTTTAAAAAACTAGTGGGCCGCCTACGGCCCTGGAAACTCGAATCACTTGGAGATTATCCTCACAGAATTGAAAGATCCCTGAGTAATACGTGGCTTTGTGTAGTGATGTATAGTTATAAAATGTGTGTGTGTATGTGTGTGTGTGTGTATGTGTGTGTGTGTGTGTGTGTGTGTGTGTGTGTGTGTGTGTGTGTGTGTGTGTGTGCATGTATGTGTGTGTGTGTGCATGTGTGTGTGTGTGTGTGTATGTGTGTGTGTGTGTGTGTGTGTGTGTGTGTGTGTGTGCATGTGTGTGTGTGTGTGTGTGTGTGTGTGTGTGTGTGTGTGTGTGTGTGTGTGTGTGTGTTTCTGGAATTATTGTGCTCTGTTGTCATTCTGCATGTTCACAGGAAGAAAACATAGAATCTGTTAGGGAAATGATGGTGAGTTAATATGTACACATGTGCATATATTGTACTATATGCATGTGTTGTGTGTGGTTGTGTGTGTGCATGTGTGTGTATGTGTACATGTGTGTGTTTGTGTATGTGTGTTTGTGTGTGTGTGTGTTTGTGTGTGTGTGTGTGTGTGTGTGTGTGTGTGTGTGTGTGTGTGTGTGTGTGTGTGTGTGTGTGTGCTACGTACTCTTTCGGCATGTCTATTTAATATATTTTATGTTCCTTTTCTAACCATGTAGGCAACCAACAACCAGCCCACATGGCAGCAATAACATTTTCCAAGTAAAACGTCATCATTTATTCCTTTTATTAATATTATTATTATTCTTAACTCTCTCTTATTTATTCCTATTATGTATTAATTTATGTACATTATAATTCCACAGTATAATTGTATATATTATTATATTCATGACATTATTACATACTAATTATTAATAAATCATTACAATAAAATAAAAATTACAATGATATATAACAGTATTTCAACAAATTATAAATCCATGCATAATTCAATCAATTATAGGAAACATGTACACAGTAGTTTTTCAGAATCAAGTTAGATTCTTCGCATAAGCATACAATACACTGTACTTTCTGTGTATCAAATTCCTGCAAAGGACAATAAAAATTAGCATTGTATATGATAAACACACATGAAGTACATACAAACATGAATATTCACTATACATGGACATCCTCACACTCGCTAAATGTGCATAATCAAACACACACACACACACATATACACACGTACGCATGCATGCACACACACACACACAACCACACACACACACACACACACACACACACACACACACACACACACACACACACACACACATACATCCAAATATACACTTACAATTTCACCAAAGGTCTTCAGAATCAGTAATTCAGTCTATATTCTGAACATGAAAAGAAAAACAAGTAATTCGAGTTAAAAACTCGTGGGGGCTGCCGCCCCACGCACTTGAATCTTTTGCAAAGCATTGGAGTGTAAGTGCACAGCTGAACATTCATTGAACATACTGTTTATTGTAACTGGACGATTGTTTTGAAAACAATTGCCATATTTGGCAATTGTTTTCAAAACAATTCCTATAACTCATTTCTGTATAAACTCATACTTCTCTATTACTATTATATAAATTCTCTATTATAAGACTTTTCTTCAAATCCATATTATATATATATATATATATATATATATATATATATATATATCGGACGAGTGTTACACACCGGAAGTCCAAATGAAAACAATATAAAAACAAACAATGAAACCACTAAAGGACACATACATACACACACAGTCAAACCTCCACTACACCACTGGTTCTACCACACCATGCTGCTATAACCAATATGGTGTATCAGGTGATTGTAAACAGGTCACACACACACACTCACTCACTCACACACACACACACACAGACACCCACCCAGCCATGCAATATATACACGCATGCACAATTCACATAAATATATATACACACTACCGCTACCTACACACACACACACACACACTACCACTACCTACACACACACACTACCACTACCTACACACACACACACACACACACTCACCATACATATTCTACCTAACACAAATACACACACACACACACACACACACACATTCCATGCATGCTCTACCTCACACAAACAAACGCATGCACACATACACACACACACACACACACACACACACACACAAACACACACACACACACACACACACGCACGCGCGCACACACACACACACACACACACATCCAAATATACACTTACAATTTCACCAAAGGTCCTCAGAATCAGTACTTCAGTCTATATTCTGAACATGAAAAGAAAGAACAATAAACAATGAAACCACAAAAGGGCACATACATACACACAGCCGAACCTCTTCTCTACACACCTGGTTCCACTTCAACATGGTACTATAACCAATGTGGTGTATCAAGTGATTGCAAATAGGTCACACACACACACACACACACACACACACACACACACACACACACACACACACACACACACACACACACACACACACACATACACACAGTGACACATGCATACATACACACACACACACACACACACACACACACACACACACACACACACACACAAACATCCAAATAAACCCTTACAATTTCACCAAAGGCCTTCAGAAACAATGCTTTAGTCTATATTCTGACACATGAAAAGAAAGAACAATAATCAATGAAACCACAAAAGCGCACACACACACACACACACACACACACACACAGTGGAACTTCTTCACTACACACCTGGTTCCACTACAGCATGCTACTATATGTTGTATCAAACACACACACACAAACACCATACATACTCAATACCTCACACACACACACACACACACACACACACACCAAACAACATAGATACATACGTACACAAACGCGAAAATATCCAAAACAACTGCTTGAAGAAATTCTTTTTTACTGAAGGCCTGCTCTCACTAAACATCGCCGAAACACTTGTCATACAAGTTTAACCGTTCGAAAACAGTTTGCTAATTCCAAATAGAGCTTTCATCTCTCATCTTACCTGCCTGTTCCCCAAACTTCTTTGGATCTTCCCGTTGTTTCCATACTTTCGCGGTTCAAAGGTTTTCTTCTCATCCAAACATCTGCGTCCTATTCTCTGACGTGTTGAACCATAGTATCTATGGTTAGAGGACCTAAGCAAACACATATACACAAGATTACACACACACGTACGCAAACATATCCACGAAAACACATTGAGAAACTATTTTATTAAAGACCTGCTCATACTAAACGTTGTTAAAACACTTTTACATGCGCGTTCAAGCACTCCATAATGGTTAACTAAAAGACAAAACGGTTTCCACACTCATCTTACCTGTTTCCGAAGCTTTCTTTAGCCTTTTCTTCATTTCCATGGGCTTCCGCGGTATCGTAAGGTACAATGTCTCAGTAAAATCATCCTTCCAACAATGTTTCCGTCCTAAATGCTTCGTCAAAGTTCTCTTCCTTGTTAGATGAGTCGGCTTAACAGCTTTTGTCAGTTTTCGAGTCCTTTCACAACTTCTAAAACGAAGACAACAACTTTAAACCAGTCGCTCTACCTTTAAAAATTAAAGGCCCACGGAAATTATCAGAGCGAGTTGAATCTTTGTAATTAACTCTCAATTCAAATCTTTAGGTCTTAAAGATTCTTTGTTGACGAAAACAGAAGCAAATACACAAAATTCACTGAATACTACCAACAACTTTGACTACCGCCTAAAAGTCCGCCATGTTGTTGACATATATAT
>CAUJGJ010000024.1:45000-48000 GCA_963170055.1 Halisarca cf. caerulea
AGGTTCTGTATTCACCCCGTCGTCTGAAGGTGTTACAAACGGCTTGCCATAGGGCCGCCTTTGGCGGCCCAAAAATGGAAATGCCAAATTTGACCCGACTACACGTTTTCGCTTGGACACCCATATATATATATATATATATATATATATATATATGTCAACAACATGGCGGACTTTTAGGCGGTAGTCAAAGTCGTTGGTATTATTTAGTGAATTTTGTGTCTTTGCTTCTGTTTTCGTCAACAAAGAATCTTTAAGACCTAAAGATTTGAATTGAGAGTTAATCACGAAGATTCAACTCGCTCCAAGAATTTCTGTGGGCCTTCAACTTTTAGAGGTAGAGCGAGTGGTTTAAAGTTGTTGTCTTCATTTTAGAAGTTGTGAAAGGACTCGAAAACTGACAAAAGCTGTTAAGCCGCCTCATCTAACAAGGAAGAGAACTTTGACGAAGCATTTAGGACAGAAACGTTGTTGGAAGGATGATTTTACTGAGACATTGTACCTTACGCTACCTCGGAAGTCCATGGAAACGAAGAAAAGGCTAAAGAAAGCTTCGGAAACAGGTAAGATAAGTGTGGAAAGCCTTTTGTCTTTTAGTTAACCATTATGGAGTACTTGAACACTCATGTGAAAGTGTTTTAACGACGTTTAGTATGAGCTTAATAAAATAGTTTGTCAATGTGTTTTCGTGGATATGTTTGCGTACGTGTGTGTAATCTTGTGTATGTGTGTTTGCTTAGGTCCTCTAACCATAGATACTATGGTTCAACACGTCAGAGAATAGGACGCAGATGTTTGGATGAGAAGAAAACCTTTGAACCGCGAAAGTATGGAAACAACGGGAAGATCCAAAGAAGTTTGGGGAACAGGCAGGTAAGATGAGAGATGAAAGCTCTATTTGGAATTAGCAAACCGTTTTCGAACGGTTGAACTTGTATGTCAAGTGTTTCGGTGAGGTTTAGTGAGAGCAGGCCTTCAGTGAAAAAGAATTTCTTCAAGTAGTTTTTTGGGTATGTTTGTGTATGTTAGCGTAGATGTTGTATACTATGTACCCGTATCTATGTTGTTTGGTGTGTGTGTGTGTGTGTTTGTGTGTGTGTGTGTGTGTGTGTGTGTGTGTGTGTGTGTGTGTGTGTGTGTGAGGTATTGAGTACGTATGGTGTTTGTGTGTGCGTGTTTGATACAACATATAGTAGCATGCTGTAGTGGAACCAGGTGTGTAGTGAAGAAGTTCCACTGTGTGTGTGTGTGTGCTTTTGTGGTTTCATTGATTATTGTTCTTTCTTTTCATGTGTCAGAATATAGACTAAAGCATTGTTTCTGAAGGCCTTTGGTGAAATTGTAAGTGTTTATTTGGATGTTTGTGTGTGTGTGTGTGTGTGTGTGTGTGTGTGTGTGTGTGTGTGTGTGTGTGTGTGACCTATTTGCAATCACTTGATATACCACATTGGTTATAGTACCATGCTGAAGTGGAACCAGGTGTGTAGAGAAGAGGTTCGGCTGTGTGTGTGTGTATGTATGTGTCCTTTTGTGGTTTCATTGTTTATTGTTCTTTCTTTTCATGTTCAGAATATAGACTGAAGTACTGATTCTGAAGTGAAGACCTTTGTTGAAATTGTAAGTGTATATTTGGATGTGTGTGTGTGTGTGTGTGTGTATGTGTGTGTGTGTGTGTGTGTGTGCGTGTGTGTGGTTGTGTGTGTGTGTGTACATGTATGCGTATGTGTGTATGTGTGTGTGTGTGTGTGTGTGTGTGTGATGTGTGTGTGTGTAAAAATAGCTATCCCATAATGTCTTCCATATTACAAACAAGTAATTCGAGTTAAAAACTCATGGGGGCTGCCGCCCCACACGCTCGAATTACTTGCAAAACATTGAAAGGTTAGTGCACAGCTGAACATTCATTGAACATACTGTTTATTGTAACCGGACGATTGTTTTGAAAACAATTGCCATATTTGGCAATTGTTTTCAAAACAATTCCTATAACTCATTTCTATATAAATTCATACTTCTCTATTACTATTATATAAATTCTCTATTATAAGACTTTTCTTCAAATATATTATATATATATATATATATATATATATATATATATATATATATCGGACGAGCGTTACACACCGGAAGTCCAAATGAAAACAATATAGGGGCTGCCCCTAAAAATTTAGAAATCTCAATTTGCCTCCTATCCCCTAATTGTGTATGCAGCCCTGATGTGTACCTCTATTAATGTATGTGTCTTCAGTGGTTATGGGGGTGCATGGTGTGTGTGTGTGTGTGTGTGTGTGTGTGTGTGTGCGTGTGTGTTTGATTACACACATTTAGCGTGTGTGAGGATGTCCATGTATAGTGAATATTCATGTTTGTATGTACTTCATGTGTGTTTATCACATACTCTGCTAATTTATATTGTCCTTTGCAGGAATTTGATACACAGAAAGTACAGTGTATTGTATGCTTATGCGAAGAATCTAACTTGATTCTGAAAAACTACTGTGTACATGTTTCCTATAATTGACTGTATTATGCATGGATTTATAATTTGTTGAAATACTGTTATATATCATTGTAATTTTTATTTTATTGTAATGATTTATTAATAATTAGTATGTAAATAATGTCATGAATACAATAATATATACAATTATACTGTAGAATTATAATGTATAAATTAATACATAATAGGAATAAATAAGAGAGAGTTAAGAATAATAATAATATTAATAAAAGGAATAAATGATGAAGTTTTACTTGGAAAATGTTATTGCTGCCATGTGGGCTGGTTGTTGGTTGCCTACATGGTTAGAAAAGGAACATAAAATATATTAAATAGACATGCTGAAAGAGTACGTAGTACACACACACACACACACACACACACACACACACACACACACACACACATACACACACACAACCACACATACACAAACACACACATGTACACATACACACACATGCACACACACAACCACACACAGCACATGCATATAG
>CAUJGJ010000025.1:0-17500 GCA_963170055.1 Halisarca cf. caerulea
CCACCTCCTGCCTCCCTAACATACACCCACCTCCTGCCTCCCTAACATACACCCACCTCCTGCCTCCCTAACATATATACACCCACCTCCTGCCTCCCTAACATACACCCACCTCCTGCCCCCCTAACATACAACCACCTCCTGCCTCCCTAACATATATACACCCACCTCCTGCCTCCCTAACATATATACACCCACCTCCTGCCCCCCTAACATACACCCACCTCCTGCCCCCCTAACATACAACCACCTCCTGCCTCCCTAACATATATACACCCACCTCCTGCCTCCCTAACATACAACCACCTCCTGCCCCCCTAACATACACCCACCTCCTGCCCCCCTAACATACACCCAACTCCTGCCCCCCTAACATACACCCAACTCCTGCCCCCCTAACATACAACCACCTCCTGCCCCCCTAACATACAGCCACCTCCTGCCTTCCTAACATACACCCACCTCCTGCCCCCCTAACATACAGCCACCTCCTCCCTCCCTAACATACACCCACCTCCTGCCTCCCTAACATACACCCACCTCCTGCCTCCCTAACATATATACACCCACCTCCTGCCCCCCTAACATACAACCACCTCCTGCCTCCCTAACATATATACACCCACCTCCTGCCCCCCTAACATACACCCACCTCCTGCCTCCCTAACATACACCCACCTCCTGCCTCCCTAACATACACCCACCTCCTGCCTCCCTAACATACACCCACCTCCTGCCTCCCTAACATACAACCACCTCCTGCCTCCCTAACATACACCCACCTCCTGCCCCCCTAACATACAGTCACCTCCTGCCCCCCTAACATACAGCCACCTCCTCCCTCCCTAACATACACCCACCTCCTGCCCCCCTAACATACAGCCACCTCCTGCCTCCCTAACATACACCCACCTCCTCCCTCCCTAACATACACCCACCTCCTGCCTCCCTAACATACACCCACCTCCTGCCTCCCTAACATACACCCACCTCCTGCCCCCCTAACACACAGCCACCTCCTGCCCCCCTAACATACAACCACCTCCTGCCTCCCTAACATACACCCACCTCCTGCCTCCCTAACATACACCCACCTCCTGCCCCCCTAACATACAGCCACCTCCTCCCTCCCTAACATACACCCACCTCCTGCCTCCCTAACATACACCCACCTCCTGCCTCCCTAACATATATACACCCACCTCCTGCCCCCCTAACATACACCCACCTCCTGCCTCCCTAACATACAGCCACCTCCTGCCTCCCTAACATACACCCACCTCCTGCCTCCCTAACATACACCCACCTCCTGCCTCCCTAACATACAACCACCTCCTGCCTCCCTAACATACACCCACCTCCTGCCCCCCTAACATACAGTCACCTCCTGCCCCCCTAACATACAGCCACCTCCTCCCTCCCTAACATACACCCACCTCCTGCCTCCCTAACATACACCCACCTCCTGCCTCCCTAACATATATACACCCACCTCCTGCCCCCCTAACATATACCCACCTCCTGCCTCCCTAACATACACCCACCTCCTGCCTCCCTAACATACACCCACCTCCTCCCTCCCTAACATACACCCACCTCCTGCCTCCCTAACATACACCCACCTCCTGCCTCCCTAACATACACCCACCTCCTGCCCCCCTAACACACAGCCACCTCCTGCCCCCCTAACATACAACCACCTCCTGCCTTCCTAACATACAGCCACCTCCTGCCTTTCTAACATACAACCACCTCCTGCCTCCCTAACATACACCCACCTCCTGCCTCCCTAACATACACCCACCTCCTGCCTCCCTAACATACAACCACCTCCTTCCTTCCTAACATACACCCACCTCCTGCCTTCCTAACATACAGCCACCTCCTGCCTCCCTAACATACAACCACCTCCTGCCTCCCTAACATACACCCACCTCCTGCCTTCCTAACATACAGCCACCTCCTGCCTCCCTAACATACACCCACCTCCTGCCTCCCTAACATACAACCACCTCCTGCCTCCCTAACATACAGCCACCTCCTGCCTTCCCAACATACAGCCACCTCCTGCCTTCCTAACATACACCCACCTCCTGCCTCCCAAACATACAACCACCTCCTGCCTCCCTAACATACACCCACCTCCTGCCTCCCTAACATACACCCACCTCCTGCCTCCCTAACATACACCCACCTCCTGCCTCCCTAACAGAGTCAGACCCATGGCCAATGGTCAGGAATGTCTAAACTAGCCTAGCCTAGTTACAGGTATTTTCCCCACAGTAGACTAACTAGGCTGGGCTAGTTTGGGTTGCCCTAGATTTCATCATTTGTTTGACCAGCACCCATTCCTGGGTTCCGGAAGTTAGTAGTCTCGTTCCCAGCCCACCGCTTCCGCTTCCAACATGGCCGCGGAAAAATCTTCTCGACCGTAACAAAATGGAGGGCGGAAGTTGGACTGGGAACGAGACTAGGAAGTGCCATGGGGGAAGCCCCTTTCGTGATCACCCCACCCGGTTGTGTAGCAGCTGACCTTTGCACAGAGTAACCTTTGTTGACGAAGGCTATCAATCATGCCAGGTGAGCCCAAGGTGCCGGAGAGCATCCACTATAGCGTTAGGATGTCGCTTTTACCATCTCTTGTACAGGAGAAGTGGAGAATCTACCAGGAAGGTCTCCGTCCTGCGAGGAACCCAAGGAGCGCCCTTCAGTGAAGACCTTTACCTGGGAAGAACTGGCCAAGCTGAACGACCGTCACAATGGTCACGTGGCTATACGAAACAAGGTAGACTATGGGCTATAATAATGGCGGCAGCACCTGCTAATCAAGTGTATTGTACGCGTACGCGTGCCATACCACACACACACACACACACACACACACACACACACACACACACACACACACACACACACACACACACACACACACACACCTCCAATCAACCGTGTACAGGTATACGATGTCTCCAAGTTCATAAAGCACCATCCAGGGGGTGTTGACCAAATCATGTACGGTGTTGGCAGAGATGTTACCCAGATCTTTGAGTCCTACCACAGCTTCTCCACACACAAGTTGGTCAATTTGTGTGTGTGTGTGTGTGTGTGTGTGTGTGTGTGTGTGTGTGTACCAGTGTGGGTGTGTGGGTGAATGTGTGCGTGTGCATTTACGCATATCATGCATGTGCTAGTTTCCTTTGTTCTGTAGGGTTCTAGAGAAGTTCTATGTTGGAGAACTGATAACCAATGAGTACCCATGGTTCCCCAAGCCAAGGTAGGTGTGGTCCTGCTGGGATGTGAGTGTGTCCTTGATGGGGGTTATGTGTGGTCCTACTAGGAGATAGAGGTATGATGTTGGTGGGATGTAGGAGTGGTCCCAATGAAAAATGGGTGTGTTCCCAATGAGGAATTTATGATATCCTGATGGGAAGTGCAAGTGGTCCTAATGTGAAGTAGGAGTGGTCCTGATGGGATGTCAGAGTGGTTCTAGCTGATGGGACGCGGGAATGGTCCTGATGGGATGTGGGAGTGGTTCTGATGGGATGTGAAAGTGGTCATGATAGGATGTCAGAGTGATCCTGATGAGATGTGGGAGTGATCTTAATGGGATGTGGGAGTGATCCTGATGAGATGTGGGAGTGATCTTAATGGGATGTGGGAGTGATCCTGATGAGATGTGGGAGTGATCTTAATGGGATGTGGGAGTGATCCTGATGAGATGTGGGAGTGGTCTTAATGGGATGTGGGTGGCTTGCGTTATCAGCTCACCTCAATGTGCGTACCATGCAGCCCATCTCACCACACAGCAGAGTTCTGTTGTCTGTGTGTTCACGTCTGTTTGTATGTTCGCTATCTGTTTGCATGTTCACTGTCTCTTTGCATGTTCACTGTCTCTTTGCATTTTGAGTGATAATTTGTAGTTCATGAGTTATTTTCATTTCCTCCAGTAAATTTTATGTGACTCTGAAGACAAGAGTGGAGAACTACTTTAAGGAAAACAACATTGTATGTTTTGTGATGAGAGTATGCTGAACATGTGTGTATGTGTATGTGTGTGTGTGTGTGTGTTTGTTGGTATGTGCATTCTTGTTTGTGGCACTACCGTAGGACCCGAAGATCGACTATTGGATGTTTGCTCGCTACATCCTCTTCATCCTCTCCTCCTTCATCTTCTTGGCTGGTGCTGTAAGCTGACTGCCTGATTTGGAATGTGCTGCAGCTGTGTGCTGGTTGTCATTGTGCTTAATATCTGCTCCGTAGATCACCTTCCAAGACAGCCTAGTTCTGTGCATCGTCTTTTCCCTTTTGTTGGGAGTGTGCACAGCTCTGGTTGCTATGACGTGCACACATGATTCAAGGTTAGATTGTCACGTGACTGTCACATGATCACCACACTTGTCTTCTACAGGCATGTGGCGGTCACATGACAACCACCCACCTCGTATCTTCTTGTCTGCAGCCACTTTGCCATCACTCACCAGCCGTGGGTGTGGAAGATGGTTCAGTGTGTCCATGACTTCTACCAAGGAGCGTCCATGTTCTGCTGGATACATCAAGTGTGTTGGGTTGACCCTTGAGTGTGTACTAGTATGCAGAGTTATACTAGTTTTGTTGTGTTGAGAGTACAGGAGTATGCAGAGTTATTATTCATCTGCAGCACACACTTGGTCACCACCCCTTCACCAACATTGATGGTTCAGATCCAGACATTATGACAGCCAGTTCGGACTCTCCAGACATACGCAGGATCAAGTGGGAACAAAAATGGCTGCCAAGATACTTCTACCAGCATGTTTATGTACCTATTCTCTACTGTGTGGTGAGTGAACGTGGCAGCTAAGCTGCACTGTACTCTTGCCATTGTACAGTAGGTGTGACTGGTAGAGTGGGTGTGGCTTGTGGAGTGGGTGTGTCTGGTACAGTGGGTATGGCTGGAACAGTGGGTGTGACTAATGCAGTGTGTGTGGCTGGAACAGTGGGTGTGACTAATGCAGTGTGTGTGGCTGGTATAGTGTGTGTGGCTGGTACAGTGGGTGTGACTGGTATAGTGGGTGTGGCTGGTGTTCAGATTAGTTTACCTGATGTTCTTTGCATCAGTTGGGGATCAAGACAAGATTTCAGGACTTCTATCTCATGTACCACTTGAACAATAGTAAGTGCTTAAAAGTGATACTGTTGTCATGGCAACACATCACCTAACTCTGCTCTGTCCCCCACAGCCAGCATCCGATTTGCCAAGCCTTCCTTGTCCCAGTGGGTCATCTTCTTCACTGGGAAGGTCACACACTGCCTCTACAGATTTGGGATACCCTTAATGTTCGTGCCTCTTCACAAAGTGGTGAGGTACCCCTTGTTCTCTGTGTAACCAGTCCTAAACAGTCATAACTGGTTTTCGTTTACATGCAGATACTTGTAAACATCATTGCCGAGATCACTGGTAGCTACTGGCTAGCACTGATCTTCCAGACCTCTCATGTCATCAGTGAAGTAGAGTGGCCTAAACCAGACAAGAGAAACTATGTTGACATGGACTGGTGAGTTTCTGTCAGTGGGGGTGATGAGGGTGTGGTCACATGGTCCCTCCCACAGGGCAGAACTACAGATAGCAACAACCCAGGACTATGCTACAGACAGCTGGTTTTGGAATATAATGACAGGTCTGTGTGTGTGTGTGTGTGTGTGTGTGTGTGTGTGTGTGTGTGTGTGTGTGTGTGTGCGTGTGTGTGTGTGTCTGTATGTGTCTGTGTGTGTGTGTATATGTGTGTGTGTATGTGTGTGTGTGTGTGTGTGTGTGTGTGTGTGTGTGTGTGTGTGTGTGTGTGTGTGTGTGTGTGTGTCACTGTGTGTATGTGTGTGTGTGTGTGTGTGTGTGTGTGTGTGTGTGTGTGTGTGTGTGTGTGTGTGTGTGTGCTATAGTGTGTACATTTACATTGAAGTGTGTGTGCATGAGAAATGGACAAATTGATTCCTGTTCTCTGCTAATCTAAGACTTCTCTCTGTTCCTGAAACTTGGCTGTCCAGGTGCTCTCAACCATCAAACCACTCACCATCTCTTCCCAGGGATAATACAGTCACATTACCCTAAGATAACACCCATTGTTGCTAAGACATGTAAGGAGTTTGGGATCAAGTACCATTACGTTAACACCACCACAGAAGCTATTGGTTGCCATGTCAACCACTTGAAGATGCTGGGTCAACAGATGGGTGGAGATTCAAAAGTGGATTGACCCCTCTCTCCTCTCCCTTCCTAGCCCATCCCTTTTGATGTTTTCAAATTCGTGTGTATTTAGCTTAAAAGTTATTGCTACTAAGTGTATTGGCTTATAACTAATATTGATATGAAATTGTTTTATTTATTTGTCAACTTTTAGAATGGATAATATTTCAACTTTTGATGTATATTATTATTATTATTATTATCTTTCAAGATTGAATTCGAAATTGAGACAAAGCCAAAACAGAAAACAACTGATATATGTACACCAAAATTAAACAGTATAGATAATAATATAGTATTAAATTATGTATATAAATTATAATTTAAAGAAATGTACAACAAATATTACATATATACTGTACATGTATATTATTACATATAATTATACAATATTGCATGTATTATTATTATTAATTATAATATTATAATAATACTTAGTAATGAGATACAGAAATTATACACTATATATATGCACACTATCATGAAGATACACAGGGTTACACTATACAGTACACCACACACAAACTAACATACACAAAGTTAGGCACTGGACACATGCACCTGCAGGCAGTAATGTTAGGTGTACGAATACACAGAGGTATCATGGGTGGTCATGGGTTAATTATTATTATTATTAATATTATTATTATTATTAATGATGTAAAGATGTTACTATTATTTAAGTGGAACATGCCAAAAGGCACTCGGCTTCTTCAGCCCAATGGAGCACTATATATCAACACATACCACAATTTATAATTATTATAATAAGAACAAACAAAACAACATGGAGATATCAAATAATTATCACAAACGACAGATGATATAACCTGACCTCTAGCCATTAAAACGTCTATAATATAGTATACAGCCCACATTTCCTACGGATTCTGCTATTCCTACATGTATTGTATAATAATAATGATAATAATAATAATTTCTTATTTTAACTGGGTGGGCCATTAGCTTGAGGCTACTCTTAAGGCCCCCAGTATCCCACACACTCTCCCACCTATACACACAACCAAACTGAATTTGTTTGGTGGCTACAGTATAGTCTAACACTACATATAGCAACTTGCTCCTCATCTCTCATCTTTGGAACTCAGTACTTACAACTGAAATCATCACCAGTATTCCACGGTGAACGTAAACAATGTCCTGGTTCAGTGAAATCCTTTGGTGTACTTGAGCTTATACCCTTCATCAGCGAATTCACCAGTTCAAAGCGTTTGGGTATACTTTTCTTGGTAGTCATGGCTTATTCTGTTTAGTGAGTTGGATTCACAACAGAGTGTTACCGGGATAAAATGAAGTTTCCAAATAAACCAGTACGTGTCCCATCCTCACATACACTATAATTTTCCCTCCAACTTCCAACTTTCACACCACTGTCATAGTCAGTTATATTTTGGCTGCACCAAATTATCCCTGAGTGGTGTCATTCCATCAATCACATTATGTGATTGTAAAGCAGATAATAATAATAATCGTTATTATTATTATGAAAAAGTGATGAGTAATATAATATAAGAATAGCATTGTAAATATAAATTTATATACCACGTCAGTTATATAGCTACCCTATATACAACGAAAAATCAATAATATTGCTTATTACTTCTTAAAATTCCCATTTGAAACAGGTTATTCAATTCACTGCAAATAATTATGTTGCTCACACATACATTCATAGATTTAATAGACAGAAGGACCGGCCCCACTTTTGACACAGCAGCTATAGGAATGTATATATGTTCTGGATAATGGAATAATTCTGCCTGGTCCAGAGAGTAACAGGGGCCCACTGTAATATACTCAACAGGAAGTATATACTTCCTGTTGAGTTTCAATTTTTATGGCTGGAGAAGACTTTAAACGAGCAACAGTCTATTTCTGCAACAGCGGTATGCATGACCACAACAAAAACCAATTTTCTTGTATTTGGACAAAACCCAGAGCATGTCAATTATCAATGGGAAATTAATTCTCAGCCACTTGAAGTGGTTGGAAAATACAAGTACTTGGGAATTAACATGGCTTAACTGGAAGGTATACATATAGATTGTATTTCCCAGATAATTGATAAGGCTAACAAATTTGTGCATGAGCCAATTAACTGCAAGTCAGGGTAATTTCTCTGCAATGATGGGAAACCAGGAGAAGAGTAATTAAGAGTCTGCATGCAACACGAGTGATGTGGGATCGATTGCATATGAAATATATTTTAATGCACGACGCTGTGGGTGGATGCATGACTATATATGGAAAAGAACATATGCAGTGGCGTAGGAAGCTATTTTATTATGGGAAGGCACCAAAATTTCACCAATGCATGAGCATAATATATACATAACATTAATTGTGTATAGTATATAATTTAAATTATAATAACAACAATTGTATAACTCTGGTAATCCTGACTCAATGATGATAGTGGTAACATAATAGAGACCTAAATGTGTATCATTTCATAAGACTTAGTACTATGTCATATGCATACATAATTGCATATATATACCTATAGTAAGTACAAAAGTAATCAAGAAGTCAAGATCAAGGGGAGCACCAGCCCCTGAAGCCTATGATTCCTATCCCACTGATATGTGCACACGCCTATGTACTGTATATGCACGAAAATATTGTAAAATCATATAGTAAAACTATAGCACCTAGCAAATAAAAGCAAGAGAAAAATTGGAGATTTTACTGACACCTTTTGGCTTGCAATGCCAAGGAATTGGAAAGTAAACATGCAACACCATATATACATAGTTTGTATTATATACCTTAATCTTGCTGTACATGCCTGTTTCTTTTTTGTATTATTAATATAATAATAACATTCTTAGTGATTGTAATGTATACCATTTGCTTATAATAATAATAATAATAATAATAATATTTAATTACGGTTATAGTAATTAGTAAGTAGCCATTGCACACTGAAGACCTAGGATTATTTTCGCGGGTGTACATGTAAGGCTTCGCGGATGGCTGAAAATCCGCGAATACCTTGTTAGACCATAATATATATACCGCGAAAGTTGAGAAAGTATATCTCTCTATGGGTTAATCGTGCAAAATTAAAGCGTATACGGTATCAATCATGCCAGGTGAGCCCAAGGTGCCGAAGAGCATCCACTATAGCGTTAGGATGTCGCTTTTTACCTTCTCTTGTACAGGAGAAGTGGAGAATCTACCAGGAAGGTCTCCGTCCTGCGAGGTACCCAAGGAGCGCCCTTCAGTGAAGACCTTTACCTGGGAAGAACTGGCTAAGCTGAACGACCGTCACAATGGTCACGTGGCTATACGAAACAAGGTAGACTATGGGCTATATTACAGACGTTTCAGGGTTTTTTGTCCGGATAACAATTGGCTTTTAAAGCATACACGTGACGTTTATACAGCGCACACGTGACGTTTATACGTACAAAACATCACGTGTATGCTAAAAGCTGATTGTTATCCAGACAAAAAACCCTAAAACGTCTGTAATGGCGGCAGCACCTGCTAATCAAGTGTATTGCACGCGTACGCGTGCCACACCACACACACACACTCACACACACACACACACACACACACACACACACACACACTCACACACACATTCACACACACACACACACACACGTGCCACACCACACACATGCACACACGCACACACACCTCCAATCAACCGTGTACAGGTATACGATGTCTCCAAGTTCATAAAGCACCATCCAGGGGGTGTTGACCAAATCATGTACGGTGTTGGCAGAGATGTTACCCAGATCTTTGAGTCCTACCACAGCTTCTCCACACACAAGTTGGTCAATTTGTGTGTGTGTGGGGGGGGGGGGGGGAATTTGTGCGTGTGCATTTGTGCATATCATGCATGTGCTAGTTTCCTTTGTTCTGTATATAGGGTTCTAGAGAAGTTCTATGTTGGAGAACTGATAACCAATGAATACCCATGGTTCCCCAAGCCAAGGTAAGTGTGGTCCTGCTGGGATGTGAGTGTGTCCTTGATGGGGGTTATGTGTGGTCCTACTAGGAGATAGAGGTATGATGTTGGTGGGATGTAGGAGTGGTCCCAATGAAAAATGGGTGTGTTCCCAATGAGAGATTTATGATATTCTGATGGGAAGTGTAAGTGGTCCTAATGTGAGGTAGGCCGGAATGGTGCTGATGGGATGTCAGAGTGGTCCTGATGAGATGTGGGAGTGATCCTGATGAGATGTCAGAATGGTCTTAATAGGATGTGGGAGTGGTCCTGATGAGATGTGGGAGTGGTCTTAATGGGATGTGGGAGTGGTCCTGATGAGATGTGGGAGTGGTCTTAATGGGATGTGGGTGGCTTGCGTTATCAGCTCACCTCAATGTGTGTACCATGCAGCCCATCTCACCACACAGCAGAGTTCTGTTGTCTGTGTGTTCACGTCTGTTTGCATGTTCACTGTCTCTTTGCATGTTCACTGTCTGTTTGCATGTTCGCTGTCTCTTTGCATGTTCACTGTCTCTTTGCATTTTGAGTGATAATTTGTAGTTCATGAGTTATTTACATTTCCTCCAGTAAATTTTATGTGACTCTGAAGACAAGAGTGGAGAACTACTTTAAGGAAAACAACATTGTATGTTTTGTGATGAGAGTATGCTGAACATGTGTGTATGTGTATGTGTGTGTGTGTGTGTGCTTGTTGGTATGTGTATTCTTGTTTGTGGCACTACCGTAGGACCCGAAGATCGACTATTGGATGTTTGCTCGCTACATCCTCTTCATCCTCTCCTCCTTCATCTTCTTGGCTGGTGCTGTAAGCTGACTGCCTGATTTGGAATGTGCTGCAGCTGTGTGCTGGTTGTCATTGTGCTTAATATCTGCTCCGTAGATCACCTTCCAAGACAGCCTAGTTCTGTGCATCGTCTTTTCCCTTTTGTTGGGAGTGTGCACAGCTCTGGTTGCTATGACGTGCACACATGATTCAAGGTTAGATTGTCACGTGACTGTCACATGATCACCACACTTGTCTTCTACAGGCATGTGGCGGTCACATGACAACTACCCACCTCGTATCTTCTTGTCTGCAGCCACTTTGCCATCACTCACCAGCCGTGGGTGTGGAAGATGGTTCAGTGTGTCCATGACTTCTACCAAGGAGCGTCCATGTTCTGCTGGATACATCAAGTGTGTTGGGTTGACCCTTGAGTGTGCTAGTATGCAGAGTTATACTAGTGTGTGGGGTTGGCCCTTGAGTGTGTGCTAGTATGCAGAGTTATACTATAGCTAGTGTGTTGGGTTGGCCCTTGAGTGTGTACTAGTATGCAGAGTTATACTACTTTTGTTGTGTTGAGAGTACAGTAGTATGCAGAGTTATTATTCATCTGCAGCACACGCTTGGTCACCACCCCTTCACCAACATTGATGGTTCAGATCCAGACATTATGACAGCCAGTTCGGACTCTCCAGACATACGCAGGATCAAGTGGGAACAAAAATGGCTGCCAAGATACTTCTACCAGCATGTTTATGTACCTATTCTCTACTGTGTGGTGAGTGAACGTGGTAGCTAAGCTGCACTGTACTCTTGCCATTGTACAGTGGGCGTGGCTGGTGCAGTAGGTGTGACTGGTAGAGTGGGTGTGGCTTGTGGAGTGGGTGTGTCTGGTACAGTGGGCGTGTCTGGTACAGTGGGTGTGACTGGTACAGTGGGTGTGACTGGTACAGTGTGTGTGGCTGGTGCAGTGGGTGTGAATGGTTTGGAGGGTGTGGCTGGTGTTCAGATTGTTTTACCTGATGTTCTTTGCATCAGTTGGGGATCAAGACAAGATTTCAGGACTTCTATCTCATGTACCACTTGAACAATAGTAAGTGCTTAAAAGTGATACTGTTGTCATGGCAACACATCACCTAACTCTGCTCTGTCCCCCACAGCCAGCATCCGATTTGCCAAGCCTTCCTTGTCCCAGTGGGTCATCTTCTTCACTGGGAAGGTCACACACTGCCTCTACAGATTTGGGATACCCTTAATCTTCATGCCTCTTCACAAAGTGGTGAGGTACCCCTTGTTCTCTGTGTAACCCTCTGTGTAGGCGGATCCGGGGGGGGGGGGGGGGGGTGCCCAGGCACCACAGGCAACACACCAAAAGCCGGAAACCCAATTTTGTGCAGACAGGAAAAAGTAACTGGTTACAGTTTTTCATATTCTCATTCTTAGAATCCCAGTCGGTAGCAGATCTCATTCGGTAGCAGATCCCAGTCAGTAGCAGATCCCAGTCAGTAGCAGATCCCAGTCGGTAGCAGATCCCAGTCAGTAGCAGATCCCAGTCAGTAGCAGATCCCAGTCAGTAGCAGATCCCAGTCGGTAGCAGATCCCAGTCAGTAGCAGATCCCAGTCGGTAGCAGATCCCAGTCGGTAGCAGATCCCAGTCAGTAGCAGATTTTAGGTGGTAAATATGCAGTTAAATTAGCTTATGCTACCACATTTAGAGTAAAATCAAAAATAATCACAACGCTCCTCTACTGTCCCCGACAACTGCCATTTTATAAGGCTATATTTTCAAGCATCGTCACTCATGCTAGTATAGCATGATGCTGGTAAAGGAGCTTGAGCTAACTTGAGAACATATGAGTAGCATGATGCTGCGCGGTTTATACTGCATTTATACTAGATGTATGGAACTATAGATAACCTTCCAAGTCAAGTGACACCACCCTAAATTTGTTTCTGGATCCAACTATGTAACCAGTCCTAAACGATCATGACTTATTTTCGTTTACATGCAGATACTTGTAAACATCATTGCCGACATCGCTTTTAGCTACTGGCTAGCACTGATCTTCCAGACCTCTCATGTCATCAGTGAAGTAGAGTGGCCTAAACCAGACAAGAGAAACTATGTTGACATGGACTGGTGAGTTTCTGTCAGTGGGGGTGGTGAGGGTGTGGTCACATGGTCCCTCCCACAGGGCAGAACTACAGATAGCAACAACCCAGGACTATGCTACGGACAGCTGGTTTTGGAATATAATGACAGGTCTCTCTCTCTCTCTCTGTGTGTGTGTGTGTGTGTGTGTGTGTGTATGTGTGTGTGTGTGCATGCATGTGTGTGTGTGTGTGTGTGTGTGTGTGTGTGTGTGTGTGTGTTTGCTGTAGTGTGTGCAATTACATCACAAGTGTGTGTGCATGAGAAATGCACAAATTGATTCTTGTCCTCTGCTAATTAATCTAAGACTTCTCTCTCTTCCTGAAACTTGGCTGTCCAGGTGCTCTCAACCATCAAACCACTCACCATCTCTTCCCAGGGATAATACAGTCACATTACCCTAAGATAACACCCATTGTTGCTAAGACGTGTAAAGAGTTTGGGATCAAGTACCATTACGTTAACACCACCACAGAAGCTATTGGTTGCCATGTCAACCACTTGAAGATGCTGGGTCAACAGATGGGTGGAGATTCAAAAGTGGATTGACTCCCCTCTCCTCTCCCTTCCTAGCCCATCCCTTTTGATGTTTTGGTGTAATTTAGCTCAAAAGTTATTACTACTAAATGTATTTGGCTTATAACTAATATTGATATGAAATGCATTGTTTATTTATTTGTCCACTTTTAGAATGGATAGTATTTCGATTGTTGATGTACATTATCATGGACACTCCGATCAAAATTGTCCTATTATGTATAGCTCCCTGTATCTTGCAATCAGCTTGCGCCAGCTTCAAAGGGTAATGTCTTCTGCGCATGCTCAATTCAATGCGAGATCTGCATCAACTCATTGCGCAATAGTCAGGTGGCCATTTTCCTTTAGACGATCCGAGTACCCTAGTATCGACTACCGGAATGATCTCCTTTCTTTGTCTGCAAGTTCATGAGCTATAGGTAAAGCTCCATTTTGTCTTACCTGTATTAGAGTGTCGATGTGCACCAAATTTATGAGATCTTAGTTTGACTGTTGGAGGTTTGTGCTGGTGTCTGGTCCTACTCTATTTGGAAGTCCTACTTTTCCTCGTAGAAATGGCTGAAGAAGACGGCAACAGGAGAAAATGGCTTCTCCTGAGTGAAGAAAACATTTTACTAAATTGTGGCCACAAGAGGATGGTCAATGTAGTCCCTCTTCCGTCGAGTGTTTTGGAGGAGCATACAAGAAAGTCACTTGACAGTTCATTTGAAGGGAGGACGCTAGAAGAAGTGGCAGAGACTATTCGGGATGTTTGTGTGGCCAGTAGTGCTACTTACGAGTCGCTTGTGGAGTACAGATGCAATGCCTTGTGTGGCTTGTGGCTGGCCAAGAGCAAAGAGGATGCATTGGACAAAACAAAGAGTGAACTTGTGTCTTCCTTGGATGTTGATACCACCCAAAATGTACCCTTCATGGTGAAACTGAACGTTCTGCTGACAATACCTCTTGTCAAGTCACTGACAGTGACAGATGTTTCCTTGAGAAAGACGGTCTCAGATCTCCTGCTCATCTCATTGCAATCTGTGCAGCCATCTTCATTGAGGGGGGAATCCCGGGAGTGTATCAATCAGCTTGAACAGCTCCTCTTGGAGTGGCTAGAAGGAGAAGCATTTGGACAAGAATTGTACAACCACGCAGCATCTACATATCTTGCCCTTGCCTTGGCAGTGTGAGTGTGTGGTCCCTCACTGTATGTGTGTGTGTGTAGTGCATCTGAAGGTGATCTTACTTGCAGGAATGAACCAAGCATAATCTTCCGAGCCCTTTCTCACTTGCACAAGACTAGACAAAGACAGAATCTTGTTTTACAGCTTCCAAATATATGGAAAGATTTGCTTGAGACTTGGCAGAGTACACCCTCCAGTTTAGGGGAACACTTGATTAATATTGAGCTAGAAGACTGTGAAGGAAGCAAGCACGATTCAACCACTGGTGTGTGTGTGTTGTGTGTGTATGTGTGTGTGTGTGTGTGTGTGTGTGTGTGTGTGTGTGTGTGTTCCTGGCTAGCTGTGATCTATCCTCGCCTGTAGGCTGCACTGCCCCATCTGTTGCTTGTGATGGTAAGTATGTGTATGTCCTGGAAACATCAGGCCAGCTTGTGAAGGTGGGGACAGGGAGGAAGGGCACACTGCTTGGTGTGGTGTACCAGACACGCGAGGTCACCCCGGGTTGGGTGATGCTGGTTGGAGAGGAACTGGTATTGGCTGTTGTCAACGAGGAGTGGGCGCCTGTGACATGGCATCTGGTGGACCGGGAAACGCTGGAGGTCAGTTGGGTGTGGTTGGCATAGTAGCACGTTATGTGATCCACACGCAGTGCGACCATGTGTTGGACTGTTAGTTGTCTTGTTACTGCTAATTGTTGCTCAATCAACAACAGCATGACACTCACATGTAGTACCTGTGACACCCGTGTGATACCCATGTGACACCCATGTGATACCCATGTGACAGAGTATTCCTCCTTCATTTAGCTAAAGAGTCAGATCAAATCAGAGCTGGACTATCCTGAGCAGACTACAATGAGAGTTGTGTCAGATGGGCGTGTCATATATCATGTGACCCTGGACCAACCTACTCAGAAGGGCAAAGACCAGGACCCAACTCGAGTTCAAGTTACCAAACTGAAATTGGAACAGGTAAAGTTGATACTGTAATTTCTGGAGGTAGAATATCATGTGTACACTATATCCTTTGTCCAGACGGAAGATAACCACAGATGCATACGGTCATGTGACTATCATGTGATTCTGAAAGGCAGTAATGTCAAAGGTAGTGCAGTCCCAAATGTTGCGAAACTCTCCAGGATGTATTCCTTATTTGGAAGTCCCAGTGCTGCAGATAGAACTAAAGGTACTAACTAGGGTTATGAGGGTGTGCTATCCTCTGTGGAGAGGGTGTGCTATCCTCTGTGGAGAGGGTGTGTGTGGTGACACTTTACATGTGAATTGTATATTAATTTATAGCATTTAATTTTCAACATACTTAATTTTATTCCTGGTTTTGTATCTTTTTCCTTTTCCCTCAAAATGCATCTTTTTTGTTAAGTTTTTTGTGCTGTTGTTACAGGGCGCCTAGAGTAGCAGCCAGTGGCTAAAGACTTCCCCTGTTTAAATAGGCTTATCTGATCTAGCCATTGTTCCCTTAGGCTCACAGACAAGCTGTGGTTTGGTTGACACTGTGCTAAAGAAGTCGGCCATGTTTGTCAGTGGGGAGTGGCTTGTCATCTTAAGAGGCGTGACAGCTGTGGGCAGAGCAGCTGCTATCACAAAACCAACATCTAGGAGAGGTAAGTTGGTGTCCAGTCACAGGGTGGGTGGGGTCATTCCTTTGTTGTTTGGACGTTTGCAACTGTCCTTGTTTGTTATTGTCTCTGTTATTGTTCCTTTAGAGATTTGCAACTGTCTGTGTTTCTCTCTGGGGACTGGAAGGATGGATGAAGTTGTGCCAGTTCAAGACACACTGGGAGCAGTTAGTGCCATCTCTTCAGGTTTCCCCTCTGCAGACTTAGGTCAGCTTGTGAGCAGCCACATGACATGCACATGACCTCCATGTTAACAGTCACATGACATGCACATGCCCTCCATGTTAACAGTCACATGACATGCACATGCCCTCCATGTTAACAGTCACATGACATGCACATGCCCTCCATGTTAACTTAATTTGCATATTACGTGTACTCAGGTGCTTGTTATGACCCTGCCCATCACCATATTTGGACATACTACAAAGGAGAAGTAGATCAGTGGGGTTGCCATGGGTTACAGCACAGACATCAATGGTTCAAGGAGCAGCTCAGTGGGCGTGTCTATGAGTTAGGAGGAGCAGGGTTGTCCCCACAAGACACCATCCTCAACCTCCTCTTGTACCTAGCACTGGAAGGATCCAGGAACACTCCTCATCTCTTTCTCGACAGCAAGGAAGCTATTGATAGCTATCGTTCTCTTCTCTGTGATGATCTGGTGAACAGCTCTCCCCGCTACCTGTGTACATTGGTAGCCATTTTGAAGGTGTGTCACTTAGCATACCTGTGATCCTCCCAACATCACCTCCCACCTTCCCTCACAGGGACAGCTTAACAGCAGTCACAAGGTTTTACTGAGTTATCCTGAGCTCTCCTCGCTCCGCGAGAGCCTGTGGTCTCTCTTCTCAACAGTTTCAGATCCTGTTTTGGTGGAGATGTTAGTGGAGCTCTTCTCCACTCACTTCACTGTGTTCTACCAGTCACAGCTGGAGAGGGTGGAAGTTCTTGTAGACTTACTTTCCAAAGGTACAGATGGGTGAGGGTTAGGGTTAGTTAACCCCTGGGATCTATTGTGGGATGTGTCATAGGTGT
>CAUJGJ010000025.1:22500-57000 GCA_963170055.1 Halisarca cf. caerulea
TGTGTGTGAGGGGATTCCCCTACCTGTGGTGTATGGGGAATGCGTCTATTTTAGGCATGGGGAATTCCCAGACCAGAAGTTGTAGGTTCCATGTTTGGTACACGGACATCACAAGGTGTGTTTGTTCCCTGTTCGTACCCAATGCACTAGTTAAAATGGAGGAAGATGTTTTGAGGGTGAAAGAGGAGAAGGGATTGGAGTCCTTGTCTCCACGGACAAACTATCTTGTGAAGAGCATCATTGAGAAGTCAAGGCTGCTACTGAGTGTTGAGTCAATTGGCCTTGTTCAAGCTGGTCCAGTCAAGGAGCTGTCTTCTAAAGGAGTGGAAGGGACTAGACCTGTGTTCGCTCGCTTTATGTCTGCACCATCGGGCATGTGAGTTGGTAGCCATCTTCCATTGTTGCTATGGTAACGCTACATGTGATGTATTTCTATAGGCAAGTTCATCCAGTGACCCTGCGCCTGTCGTCTCACGAGCACTATCTCCTCAGTAATCTTGTGGGCAATGAAGACAATCATGGAGATGTGCTGGGACAGATCTTTGACTTCATCAGTAGTGATATCAGTTTAAAAGTGAGTCCACCTCTCACAGTCTATGACTATACATAGTTCCCCCCACCAGCTCCCCCCACCAGCTCCACCCACCAGCTCCGTCCACCAGCTCCACCCACCAGCTCCACCCACCAGCTCGGCCTTCGTTTTCCTCTTTAGGTTGAACTTGATGACTTCTTAGTAGCAGCCAGGTCCCAGTGGAGGCGTGGTGAATCCAGGAGGTGTGCCCTCAGGCACATGGTGTCCTTGTTGGACACTGACCCTCTGGACATTGGGTTGAGTCAAATTGTTCAGTCTTTTGGGAAAACACTCAAAGATGGCTACCGGTGGGTGCCTTTACAACACACACACACACACACACACACACACACACACACACACACACACACACACACACACACACACACACACACACACACACACACACACACACACACACACACACACACACACACACACACACACACACACACACACACTGCACACGCCATTTTGTCATTGTGCCAAGTGGTATAATTTCCAGTACTGTATGTATGTATGTGTGTATGTACATATGTATCTTTCCCACAGTCCCAAGGAGGTGTGTTGCAGTGGGATGGGCAGTGCTATCAGGGATGCTTTTGGTGAGGTTCTACAACGACTGGTTCTCCTCACAAGTGTCTCTCCTGCTAAGTCCATGGACACTGTAGCACTGCTCTGCTGTATCCCTTACCAGAGGTGGGTTGTGTCTACACACACCTGCTCCATTGGTGTGTGTGTGTGTGTGTGTATGTGTGTGTGTGTTTGTGTGTGTGTGTTTGTGTGTGTGTGTGTGTGTGTGTGTGTGTGTGTGTGTGTGTGTGTGTGTGTGTGTGTGTGTGTGTGTGTGCTTGTGTTACCCATGTGTGCCCACACGTGTGCACAGGATGGATGAGGAGAGTCTGCTGCGAAGTGGAGTGATGAAGCTCCTGGAACACCTCTGTAGTCCTGCTGTGCTGACAGACAAGTACATACTGTCAGAGGAAGATGAGGACAGGATAAAGACCTTGGCATGGGGGTCCTTCAGGGTCCTCTCCAACAGCTGTGTGGCTTGGGAGGACAGGCGGTCCAACGTGGCCAGCTCGGGGCTTGCCACACAAGTATCTGTCATTCTCACACAGAATTTGATCAAAGCCATCAATCAATGGGATCCTGATGACATCATGTCATGTGATCCTCTCCATGACAACCTGAACATGCTGCTAGGATTAAGTCGGTCTCAGATGGGTTGCTACATCCTCAGTCAACCAGTGTGTGTGTCGCAGCTGTTGGCTCTGTTGGTTGACAGGAAGTGAGCACATGTATGTACACCTCAGTGTGAAAGATGGCTCCATACTTGCTTTGTCCTGCTAGACCACCCCCCAGGATGATGCTGACCACCCTTAAGCTGTGCCGTGTGGCTCTGCCTTTGATGAGCAAGAGTGACTGTGAACAGATAACATTACCGCATCATCACACTGTTGCCAAGGCAACCAGTTTCAGTGTTGTAAGAAAAATAATAGTTCTCATCCTCAAAACACTAGCAGAGTATCTTGTGGTTGGAGGTGTGTGTGGTGTGGTGTGTGTGGTGTGTGTGTGATTGGAGGTGTGTGTGGTGTGTGTGTGATTGGAGGTGTGTGTGGTGTGGTGTGTGTGTGATTGGAGGTGTGTGTGGTGTGTGTGTGTGATTGGAGGTGGGTGTGGTGTGGTGTGATGTGGTGTGCGTGTGATTGGAGGTGGGTGTGATGGGGGTATGTATTGAATGTTGTGTGTTGTGTCGTCTACATAGGAGCTGATGTTGATGCTACCACGGTCCTGAGTGAAGAGGACGGAGAGGATTCAATAGACTCAGGCCCTATTCAATCTGAGCTTGTTGTTGGTAAAGTCCCAGGTGACGGGGATTTGGGTGGTAAGTTGTCTGTATTCCTCCATCGACGAGACGATCAGAAGTCAACAGACATCATCAAACCACTGGTGAAGTGAGTGCCACACCTGGTTGAATCTTGTTATATCCGGTTACATTCAGTCATCTCTGTTATTCAATGCTAGGCAAGACCCCACCCACTTTGGTCCCCCACGTCGAGGTGGTCGTCCTAACAGCGTCGATCACATCATCGCCGTTGACAATGCACTCAAGTCAGGAAAGAAAGCACATGTATTTGTTGATGAGAAATCGTTTGCCTTGCGCAAGGCTGTTCACTGGGCAGGTCTGGGGAACATTGTCAGTTTGGGACCACCTTCAGATGAGCTGATCAGTGAGGGAGGAGGAGGGGTTGCGGAAAAGCAGGAAAAAAAGACCGAACAAGACTGTAAGGAGTGCAAGACCAGGAACCTGGAGTTGAACAAGTACGCAACTCTTTCCATCCGTCCATCCATGCATGTGTGTGTGTGGGTGTGGGTGTGGGTGGGTGTGTGGGTGTGGTGAATTTGGTTCAGTGTTCACTCAAGCTCTTTCTGCAACAGGAGCAATCCTCCCCAGGCTTTCTTGAGTGGACAAGTTGCCCATTCTCTTGTGAGTGAGATCATAGCTCTACTTAACGATCTCATCACTGGACAGGCATCAGATCAAGTGTGGATCTCAGCCATCAAGCAAGTGAGTGGGTGTGCCCTTTCTCTTGTGGGTGTGTACTCTTTCTGTATGGGTGTGTCCTTTCCCTGTGGGTGTATACTCTTTCTGTATGGGTGTGTCCTTTCCCTGTGGGTGTGTACTCTTTCTGTATGGGTGTGTCCTTTCTCCTGTGGGTGTGTACTCTTTCTGTATGGGTGTGTCCTTCCTGGTTAGGGTGTGTACTATTTCTGTATAGGTGTGTCCTTCCTGGTTAGGGTGTGTCCTTGAGGTATGTTGTGTTCACTGTATTCAGGTCCTGTGTGAGGTCCTGTCAGGGGCAAAGACTCTGCTAAAAGACCTTGTGAAGTTCACCAAGGTTGTTTGTGACAACCTGGAGGCGGGGCTAGACCCACCCCCTTCCTCTACACTGCATCAATCAGCCTCATTGTTAAATGCTGCCATGGCAACGGTTGGTGGCTTCAAACAGTCGCTGTATGAAGGTGCTGAGGTGGTTATTAATGGACCAGACTTCAAAGGTTGTCATGGCAGCATCATCTCTTTATCTGAGGAGAGAGGAATAGCTTGTGTCCAACTGAAAGATGACAGGTTTTCCTTCACTCATAAGGACCTGATGGACCTCCCTATCTCTCGGCTGTCAATACAAGCCTCCCAGACCATACCAGTCAGCAGTGGTAAGCTGCTGGAGGCCACTGTTGAAGCTGTGTCAGACATCTTGTCCTGTGAAGCCCCACTAGTGTGTGCTGCTCTGCCAGACACCAATGGGATGGAGTGGAGTGTGGCCACCTGCAGACTGCTGGCCGAGCTTAGAACAAGGTAGTGAGTGGGTGGGGGAGTGCACGCGTGTGGGGTGTGAGTGGGTGGGGGAGTGTACCTGTGTGGGGTGTGAGTGGGTGGGGGGGTGCACGTGTGTTGGGTGTGAGTGGGTTGGGGAGTGCACGCGTGTGGGGTGTGAGTGGGTGGGGGAGTGCACCTGTGTGGGGTGTGAGTGGGTGGGGGAGTGCACCTGTGTGGGGTGTGAGTGGGTGGGGGAGTGCACCTGTGTGGGGTGTGAGTGGGTGGGGGAGTGCACCTGTGTGGGATGTTAGTATATACTTACCTACAGTATGCTCCATATGAACATGTGTGCACATTTGTGAGATGTGTGTTAATTTCAGTTGGTACAGATTTCAACCAGTCATGACTGGTAAACACTCCTCCTCCTCCAGATCAGCTGCTGTCCTTCTCTCCCAATACAAGCAGAGTCCGGACACCTGGTCCAAGGCTATCACTGACACTCTAAAGAGAACAGTGGAGAAGAGAGCCCTGGAGTGCTCACCAGTGGAGAGGAGACTGCTGACTGAACGACACTGTACCGGGTTGAGGATGCTCTACCGTGATGCATTTCGCCCACCTCCCAAGACCCAGCCTAAGAGTGACCTGGTGTGTGTGTGTGTGTGTGTGTGTGTGTGTGTGTGTGTGTGTGTGTGTGTGTGTGTGTGTGTGTGTGCCCTTCTGGTTGGTGTGTACAACAGGTACTTCATGTGACTAACATGTGACTGTCCTGGTTGTTCAGCTGCTATTGCTGCCACTCCTTTAGACTCAGACTTTTGCGCTGAATATCACAAGAAAATGGCCGCCAGTGCACAGTTGTGTCTTCGCACACAACATGAACTATGTGTGTTACTATGGTAACCAGAAGAAGGACAGTAGTGATCACGGTGTGACAATCCTAGCGTCCTCACCCATCCCATCAGACGGAGCTTCCTTCTACTGGGAGTGCACGCTTCTTAGTCTAGGAAGGTCTGACAACTCAGAGCAGCCGGTGGTTACCATGGGGATGACTCCTCCCCCTCCAGGTGTTAAACCTCCTGGTATTTCCTCCTACTCGCTAGCTCATGGAACCTGTTTTGCCAAGAGGTGAGGTCATGTGGATGTCATATGTTAGTCACATGATTTCAGTATATGCTTTGTTGCAGTACTGGAGAAGCCTTTCAATGTGTTGGAAAGGATAAGTCATCATGGAAATGCCAGGAGATCTCCAAAACTCCCCTCCCTGCAAAGAGCGTGTTAGGTTGTGGGTGGGTCCGTGAAGGGCAGGGGGAGGGGCACATGGTCTACTTCACATTAGATGGGAAGAGAGCAGTGGAGTTTGCCGACACCCCACAAGGAATGCTCCCGTTTGTACAGCTCTTCAACAGCGTGAGGGGATTGTGTGTGTGTGTGTGTGTGTGTGTGTGTGTGTGTGTGTGTGTGTGTGTGTGTGTGTGTGTGTGTGTGATGTGGGAGGGGTGTGTGGAGTGGTGCTCTTGGTTTTATCTTGTGTAAATGTTTTATTTTGCAGGAGACTAAGGTAGTAGTTAACTTTGGGGACTACCCTTTTGTTTACCCTGAGGGGCGTGACCAGAGAGCAGGGGCTTCAGAGACCCTCCCACATGATATGACTGTCTTTAACAGAGAAATGCCCTTTCCACCTCGTGACTCAGACAGCGAAGACAGTGACGCCAGCTATGATACTGGGGACGAGGATGATGACAACCAAGAACACTCCCCTCCACCTCCCCCACCCCCTCCCCCGGTCCCTCCTTTGGCCCCTCTGCCTGCACCTACCAAGGTGGAGGAGACTACAGACGGAGACCCACCCACTAAAGAGAGTGTTGATGTTAAGAGCCCAAAATTAGTGGAAACATCTCCACCTGGACCAACCCTGACAGAAGTCACTACCAACACATCATGTTTGTGTGAGTTTGTGTGAGTTTGTGTGTGTGTGTGTGTGTGAGTTGGTGTGTGTGTGTGTGAGTTGGTGTGTGTGTGTGTGTGGTGTGTGTGTGTGTGAGAGAGAGAGAGAGAGAGAGTTGGTGTGTGTGTGTGTGTGTGTGTGTGTGTGTTTACGTGTGTTTGTGTGGGAGTGGGGTGGAGTCTGGGGCATAAAAGATGTGTTTTACTTGGAATGTACGTACGTATTTGCATGTCTTTGTGTAGGCTATTCTCCAACAGTTGTAAACCGTCTGACCGGTAATACTGGTTTTGACTGCATGTTGGAGACGACCCCAGGTGGTGAGGAAGGGGAGGAGTTGGACGTCTGTGAAGAGAAGAAGACTACACTGTCCAAAGGGAAGGTGGAAGATCCCTATGACCTTCTTGTATCAGCCTGGGAGAGCAAGGTCTTCCCTATCATCCACCAAAGGTTCAGGAACGACCAGGAGAGGAAGGAGGGGACAGAGCAGATCAGAGGAGCATTGAGACTTGGTGAGCTCTCCTTGTAGTCCTGTTTGGTGAGCTCTCCTTGTAGTCCTGTTTGGTGGCCCCTCGTTGTAGTCCTGTTTGGTGGCCCCTCGTTGTAGTCCTGTTTGGTGAGCTCTCATTGTAGACCTGTTTGGTGGCCCCTCGTTGTAGTCCTGTTTGGTGGCCCCTCGTTGTAGTCCTGTTTGGTGAGCTCTCATTGTAGACCTGTTTGGTGGCCCCTCGTTGTAGTCCTGTTTGGTGGCCCCTCGTTGTAGTCCTGTTTGGTGGCCCCTCGTTGTAGTCCTGTTTGGTGGCCCCTCGTTGTAGTCCTGTTTGGTGGCCCCTCGTTGTAGTCCTGTTTGGTGGCCCCTTGTTGTAGTCCTGTTTGGTGGCCCCTCGCTGTAGTCCTGTTTGGTGGCCCCTCGTTGTAGTCCTGTTTGGTGGCCCCTTGTTGTAGTCCTGTTTGGTGGCCCCTTGTTGTAGTCCTGTTTGGTGGCCCCTCGCTGTAGACCTGTTTGGTGGCCCCTCATTGTAGTCCTGTTTGGTGGCCCCTTGTTGTAGTCCTGTTTGGTGGCCCCTCGTTGTAGTCCTGTTTGGTGGCCCCTCGTTGTAGTCCTGTTTGGTGGCCCCTCGCTGTAGTCCTGTTTGGTGGCCCCTTGTTGTAGTCCTGTTTGGTGGCCCCTCGTTGTAGTCCTGTTTGGTGGCCCCTCGCTGTAGTCCTGTTTGGTGGCCCCTTGTTGTAGTCCTGTTTGGTGGCCCCTTGTTGTAGTCCTGTTTGGTGGCCCCTCGCTGTAGTCCTGTTTGGTGGCCCCTTGTTGTAGTCCTGTTTGGTGGCCCCTCGCTGTAGTCCTGTTTGGTGGCCCCTTGTTGTAGTCCTGTTTGGTGGCCCCTCGTTGTAGACCTGTTTGGTGGCCCCTCATTGTAGTCCTGTTTGGTGGCCCCTCGCTGTAGTCCTGTTTGGTGGCCCCTCGTTGTAGTCCTGTTTGGTGGCCCCTCGTTGTAGTCCTGTTTGGTGGCCCCTCGCTGTAGTCCTGTTTGGTGGCCCCTCGCTGTAGTCCTGTTTGGTGGCCCCTCATTGTAGTCCTGTTTGGTGGCCCCTCGTTGTAGTCCTGTTTGGTGGCCCCTCGTTGTAGTCCTGTTTGGTGGCCCCTCGCTGTAGACCTACTGAACACATACTCGCTTTGCAGGTATGGAGGACATTGCCCGACAAACTGTAGAGTTTCTTTATGAAGATGTTGGTAAACTGCCAAAAGAGCTGACTTTCCCAACACTGGACGAGGCCAAAGGGAAAGCAGAAGAACTGTCAGCAGAGAAGCTGTCAAGTGGCCAGGTTGTGTTGGTGTCCACAAAGCTCCCAGTAGCCAGCTGTGGAGTTCGCATGATGCAGAAGACGATGGGAGTGATGGGTGTGGTCCTTGAGGTGGAGGACAAGAAGCAGATAGCTCGAGTCGAGTGCTACATACCAAGTGACGCTGTACTTGTCAGCTATTGGTATCCCATAGTCTACCTTGAAAAACCACCCCTTGGGCACACCCACTCTCCAATACTGAAAGCAACTGATGCAATGCAAATCCACGCCCACAGGTACGTATGTGTGTGGGTGGATGGGTGGGGTCTGTTGCACAAACATGCATGTACAGGATGTCTCTCTGTTTGTGGTGTGTCTCAACCCGCGGGTGTATCTTCTTCCACCGTGAGCGTGTGTGGTGGAACATGCACAATAGTTGCCTTGGTGTTGGTCATGTGCCTGAGCAGGTGATGGTCATGTGACTGAGCACATGATGGTCATGTGCCTGAGCAGGTGATGGTCATGTTACTGACATGTGAATTAATGAAGTTTTGCTACTGTTTTTATTCACTATTTCTTATGCTGTGTTCATGCGTGGTCTATCTGTCCAGATAATCCTCCCCCCCCCCCCCCCCACACACAGGCAGCTACTGGAATGTGAGAAGTCTCTTACAAACATGTTCTGTCGAGAGTTAGTTGTAGTGATGTCCTCAGTGGGTGGCTCTCCTCTAGACATGGTCTTTGATGAGTGTTTGAGAGATACAGTACCCTCAACACTTTACCTGGACCACTCCCCCGAGATGACCCTCAACAACCTCAGGGTTTCCCCCCTCTACACGTTCTTCAAGACCCCCAGTTTAGTAAGGGAAGCTCTGTCTAGCATGTTGACCAGTCATTCTTTGAATAACATCAAGGAAATTGTCAAGGAACTCCCCAAGAAGCCGCAGATGATGACTGCTATGACCTTCCCCCTGGGCAGTGAAGGGAAGAAGGAATGTGACCTGCTCTTCCCCAATGCAGCTCTACTCCTGGTCTCGTGCTACCCTAAAGTGGTTACCAACGGCCTACCAAGGTACATACCAGTGTATGCGTGCGTGTGTGTGTGTGTGTGTGTGTGTGTGTGTGTGTGTGTTATTAGTATGTTTTCTGCTGTAGTGATCTGGATGAGAAAGGGTGGATAAAGTTTTTTTGTTACCATGGTAACAGGGGAAAACATGGCCGTTTGAAACTAAGGGAAGTGCTGAGTTATCCTCAAGCTCAAAGATCTTTGGTTTTCACTCCAACTTTGTTGCCTAGCAACCGTGTATATGTGCAAGTGCCTGGTACTAGTGACCTCGCCTCCAACTTCACCACCCACGTAGTTGGTCTACCCAAGCATTTCCTAATGGGATTGACAGCTGTTGAGTACGTTGCTCAGTCGCCATCCGTCACAGATAAGGAGCTTGTTCGTGAGTGTTTGACCGCCCTCAGCCACACCCTTCAACATACCTCCCTCCCGGCACTCCTCAAGGAAATGATTTTCCATCTGGTATCTACCCTATCCAGGAAGGTGGACACCCATGCTGTCGTACCTAGTGATCTTCACAAAGCTTTGGTGGAGGAGTTCTGCACCCTATACTCAAAAGAGCTTGTTGTCTTCGGTCATGAAGGAGAGATCTCCTTCCCTTCCTCTTGTTCAGTAGCTCTGGGAGGAAGAGGAAGGTTTTCAACATACTTGCAGTCACTGTTTGAGATGCTGTATTCACTGGGGTCCCTTCACCCCCTGCCAACCCCAGACGTGTCACCCCACCCCACCCCCGCTGGCAGAATGAGTGCCTATGAGAAACCTTCACGTAAGATATCCCGCCCACTTCCTGTCAAGAGCCTAAGTTGTGATCCTGACGTTGTTAGCATACCCCAACCCTCCAGCGACCTTCGGTGGATTAACAATATTCATGAGTCGTTGTCCGTCATGGAGGGAATTGTTTCTACTGGGGAGATTAGCCTGTTTGAGCTGGAGGGAGGATTAATGATTAGTCCACAGTCCCGTCTACTTGTAATTGCGGGGTTATCCCCAACTCCAGAAGCTTTGGATACCCTGAGAGGTCTAGCAAGTGTGAATGGCGGCTTGTATGAGGACGGTCTATACCAGTGTGAGGGAGGAGTGGTGTTGGAGGTGGTGCACAGGAGCAAGATCCCTTCCCTGAGTGTGGCCGTCTGGAGTTGTGAGGAACTGAAGACATCAGGAGACACTGAACTGAAGGTGTTCACTGTTGGTGATGACCTGAAGTGTGACAACGAGGAAGGAGCTCTCATCCTGGAGAGGTATCTGCACCACAGACTGAGTGACCATTTGATCTCAGGTCTCCACAAAGATGCACAAGCTAGAAGATTCAGAGTCCTTGGAGAGATCTTTAGCGAGGAAGAACTGAAAAAAGTTGCAGGTCTTTCAGAAGAGGCTTTTGTGGAAAGGATTAGAGGCTGTGACATCAAGGCTGTTTGGAGGAGTCTGTTTTCACACGGAGTTGATCTCCATGGTGACAAGTATGCTTCCGTTAGAATTCATTAAGCATACACTTAGTGTGTGTTACACAGAGGGAATAGTTGCACACACACACACATAAGCACACACACACACATACATAAACACACACACTCAAACACAGGTACGTACATATGTATGCACATGCTTGCATACACTTATCCTTTGATTTTCTCCGATCCTCTCACCCTCACCCTCCCACACTCACTCTCACCTTCCCACACTCACCTTTTCACCCTCACCTTCCTACACTCATCCTACCACCCTCACCCCTCACCCTCCCACACTCACCCTACCCCCCTCACCCTCATCCCCACCCTCCCACACTCACCCTACCACCCTCACCCTCATCCCAACCCTCACCCCTCACCCTCCCACACTCACCCTACCACCCTCACCCCTCACCCTTCCATACTCACCCTCCCACCCTCACCCCTCACCCTTCCATACTCACCCTCCCACCCTCACCCCTCACCCTTCCATACTCACCCACCCACCCTCACCCCTCACCCTTCCATACTCACCCACCCACCCTCACCCTTCCATACTCACCCACCCACCCTCACCCTTCCATACTCACCCACCCACCCTCACCCTTCCATACTCACCCACCCTCACCCCTCACCCTTCCATACTCACCCACCCACCCTCACCCTTCCGTACTCACCCACCCACCCTCACCCCTCACCCTTCCGTACTCACCCTCCCACCCTCACCCCTCACCCACCCCTCACCCTTCCGTACCCACCCTACAGGTGCTACAGTCTGGACCTCTCTGGCACAGTCTCCCAAGCTAAGGCTTTGGTCTCCCATCTCAACAGCTGTGGGCGGGAGTTTGGGGTGCATCCAGTTGACATGGAAACCTGGGACATTTATCTGGTGAGTAGTGCCCTCATGGACTCGGAGCTCCACCCACTTCAAGGTAGGTCGGCCTGTGTGTGTGTGTGTGTGTGTGCGTGTGAGACGTGAGCCTGTCTGAGTATATGCCCCCCCTCCCCCACAGGGCTGAGTATTGGAGATGTGCGAATGCTGTTTATTGGTTTAAAGTGGATTAACACACGTCTCCTCTCGATTCTCCCATTGATTGACCTGCGTTCTGAACAGGGGGATTCCCTTGGGTATTTGATCCAGTCAATGAGCCCATACCTGTTCTATGATACAAAGATTACTTTCCTGAACCGGCTCCTCAATGTGTCCGCTCAGCGTCCCCTGGACCACGCCCCTCCAGAGGTCAAGCTCAACCCACTGGAAGTCATCGATAGTAAGTGTTATTGTGTGTGTGTGTGTGTGTGTGTGTTTTAGCTCGTATTTTTAACCACCATCTTTCTCAGGTAAATCTGGTTCCATTGGTGAGAGCCATTTTGGTCAAACAGCTCATCAGCTGATCTCAGTTCCATCAAACCAATTGAGAGTGCAGCTAGCTGCGGGTGGGGACCCAACCTATGCATTTAATGTGAAGATGGTGGGGGAGGAGGTGATGGGGACTAGTGGATCCTTCAGACACTTCTTGTGGCAAGTCATCAAAGAACTTCACTCAACAAGGCTTCAGATACTGATGTCTTGTCCAAGCAGTGCTGCAGGGGTCAACAAGGTTGGCTGGAGTTGTTGTTGCTGTCATCCTGCTGTATGTGTGTTTACTGCATATCCCCCACTCCCCTCCCCACTCCCCCCACTCCCCCCACACACCCACACACCCTGCAGGACAAATATATCTTCACCCCTGGACCACTCACAACATCTTTGGAGAAACTTCTCATTTTCTTTGGACAAGTAATTTATTCATCCTTTATTGTTTTGTATTGTTCTGACCCCTCCCCTCCCTTCCCTCCCCTCCCTCCCTTCTCTCCCCTCCCTTCCCTCCCCTTCCTCCCTTCTCTCCCCTCCCTTCCCTCCCTCCCCTCCCCTCCCTTCCTTCCTCTCCCTCCCTTCTCTCCCCTCCCCTCCCTCCCTTCCGTCCCCTCCTCTCCCCTCCCCTCCCTCCCTTCCGTCCCCTCCTCTCCCCTCCCTCCCCTCCCTCCCTTCTCTCCCCTCCCCTCCCCTCCCCTCCCTTCCCTCCCTTCCGTCCCCTCCCCTCCCTCCCTCCCCTCCCTTCCCTCACCTCCCTCCCCTCCCTCCCCTCCCTCCCCTCCCTTCTCTCCCCTCCCTTCCCTCCCTTCCCTTCCCTCCCTTCCCTCCCTCGCCTCCCCTCCCTCCCCTCCCCTCCCTCCCCTCCCTTCTCTCCCCTCCCCTCCCTCCCTTCCGTCCCCTCCTCTCCCCTCCCTCCCCTCCCTCCCCTCCCCTCCCCTCCCCTCCCTTCCCTCCCTTCCGTCCCCTCTCCTCCCTCCCTACCTCCTCTCCCTTCCCTCCCTCCCTCCCCTCCCTCCCCTCCCTCCCCTCCCTTCTCTCCCCTCCCTTCTCTCCCTTCCCTTCCCTCCCTTCCCTCCCTCCCCTCCCCTCCCTCCCCTCCCCTCCCTCCCCTCCCTTCTCTCCCTTCCCTCCCCTCCCCTCCCTCCCCTCCCTTCTCTCCCTTCCCTTCCCTCCCTTCCCTCCTCCCCTCCCCTAGTTGTTGGGTGTGGTCTTGAGAGCGGACATCCCTGTTCCTCTAGACCTTCTCCCCTGTGCCTGGAAGTCTCTACTTGGGCAGAGCTTGGACCTGGAGGACCTCAGGGAAGCTGACGTGTTGACATACACTTACACCCAGAACATTATGCAGGTGTGTACATGGGGGTGTGGTGTGTATGTGGGGGTGTGGTGTGTACATGGGGTGTGGTGTGTACATGGGGGTGTGGTGTGTACATGGGGGTGTGGTATGTACATGGGGTGTGGTGTGTACATGGGGTGTGGTGTGTACATGGGGGTGTGGTGTGTACATGGGGTGTGGTGTGTACGTGGGGTGTGGTATGTATGTGGGGTGTGATGTGTACAGATGAGGCAGGGAGGTGTGCACGGGTGAGGGGTGTGGTGTGTGTGTGTGTGGTGTGTGGTGTGTATGGGTTGGGGGTGTGGTGTGTGTGGGTTGGGGGTATGGTGTGTGTGGGTTGGGGGTGTGGTGTGTGTGGGTTGGGGGTGTGGTGTGTGTGGGTTGGGGGTGTGGTGTGTATGGGTTGGGGGTATGGTGTGTGTGGGTTGGGGGTGTGGTGTGTATGGGTTGGGGGTATGGTGTGTATGGGTTGGGGGTATGGTGTGTGTGGGTTGGGGGTATGGTGTGTGTGGGTTGGGGGTGTGGTGTGTATGGGTTGGGGGTATGGTGTGTGTGGGTTGGGGGTATGGTGTGTGTGGGTTGGGGGTGTGGTGTGTATGGGTTGGGGGTATGGTGTGTGTGGGTTGGGGGTATGGTGTGTGTGGGTTGGGGGTGTGGTGTGTATGGGTTGGGGGTATGGTGTGTGTGGGTTGGGGGTATGGTGTGTGTGGGTAAACATGTTGTGTGTGTTTTGATAGGTGGAAAGTGAAGAATCCTTGGATTCCATTCTGATTTCACAAGATGGGAATGAGTGCAATTTCACCTCCTCTCTTCTCAGTGGACAGGTGACGGAACTTTGCTCCGGAGGGAAGGACAAGCCAGTGACGTATGTGCACTTTGTGTATGTGTGTGTGTGTGTGTGTGGTGTGTGTGTGTGTATTTGTGTGGGTGTGTGGGTGCATGTGCATGTGTGTGTATGCGTGTGTGTGTGTGTGTGTGTTTGTGTGTGTGTGTGTGTGTGTGTGTGCGTGTGTGCGTGTGTGCATGTGTGTGTGTGTGTGTGTGTGTGTATGTGTGTGTGTGTGTGTGTGTGTGTGTGTGTGTGTATGCATGTGTGTGTGTGTGTGTGCGTGTGTGCGTGTGCGTGTGTGTGTGTGTGTGCATGTGGGTGTGGGTGTGGGTGTGGGTGTTTATGTGCATGTGTGCATGTGCACTTGTGTGTGTGTGTGTGTGCGTTAGCACACGTGTGTGAAGTCTGATTGTATCCTGAGTTCAATTTCTTCTTTTGCCTTTCCCAACACTACCCACAGAATGAGCAATAAAAAGGAGTTTGCCGAAATGCTTCGTTGTAGTAGACTGAATGAGCTGTCGTGCCCCCCTCGTGTTGCTGCCATTCGAGCTGGTCTCTCAACAGTTGTTCCTTTTGAAAGCCTTAAGATCTTGACGGCTCAGGACTTGGCTCTTAGACTGTGTGGAGTTCCCTATGTCAACCTAAACTATCTCAGGGTGAGTATGCTACGCCCCTGGGTGGGACAGTGACTGCCATTCCAATGGTGGCAATTGGTCTTTGCTGTCTTGTGACGTTAATCTTGTTCTAATAGAGGCACACCATTTATCAAAAGGGTATATCAGAGAAGGATTCTCATGTCCAGTACTTCTGGTCAGCTCTTCACTCATTCTCACAGGTCAGTGGTGAGCATTATTTGGAGTACTAGTCCGTCTTGAGTCCTAGTCTTCTCGTTTCAGGAGAATTTGAAGAAGTTTGTAAAGTTTGCCTGCAACCAAGAGAGAATACCTTCCACTAACCCAAACAGAGATGAGGAGATGGGGGCAGTTGTTCATATCCCCCCTTATCCCATGATCATTGCACCGGCTCCAGGGAAAGGTGGGTGTGATTAAGCATAATATGGGTGTGTAGGCAGACTTTTGTGTGTGCATGTTGTGGTGGAGTGGGTGGGCAGGCTGATAGGTGTGGTGGAGTGGGTGGGCAGACTGGTGGATGTGGTGGAGTGGGTGGGCAGACTGGTGGGTGTGGTGGAGTGGGTGGGCAGACTGGTGGGTGTGGTGGAGTGGGTGGGCAGACTGGTGGGTGTGGTGGAGTGGGTGGGCAGACTGGTGGGTGTGGTGGAGTGGGTGGGTAGACTGGTGGGTGTGGTGGAGTGGGTGGGTAGACTGGTGGGTGTGGTGGAGTGGGTGGGTAGACTGGTAGGTGTGGTAAATGTTCAGCAAGTATCAAGTTCTCACCCTCACCCTCACCCTCCTCTACCAGGTCCACCTGACCAAAGATTCCTGAGAGCAGAAACATGCATGTTCATGGTAAAGCTACCAAAGTACACAACTGAGCAAGTAATGAGGCAAAGGTTGGTGGATGCTATTAGCTTCAGAGAAGATCCTTTAGTTGGTTAACTACATTTATTATCAGCTTGTACAGATTAATAGTAAAGGATTTTATGTATTGAAACATCGATTTGTAATATTAAATTTCTAGTATAATTTTAATAATTTTCAAGTTTGCAACAGCTGGCCGGTCACTGACCACTGCCGTCGCACAGCAAACTTCAGTGTGTGAATTGTGTACATGTTGAGAGGTTGAGATTGGTCACTGTGCAATTGATATTACAAAACATTGTCTTAATATGTACAGATTTGGATAATTACAAATGTACAATTCACAAATAATGACAGTAAAATGAACTTGACAGAAATCAGTGATGGAATTAAATACACAATACAAACAGTACAAAAGGAAGGTTGGGATGGGCGTGTCCTTACTTGGTACACACCCACAGATCATAAATCAGTTGAATTATCTGCAGTTAATTGTTTCATGCGTTGTTCTTGTCTTTGACGTCTCTTCCTCTCATTCTCTGCTTCTTCCATTCTAACAATCTTCTCCTGGCGGACAAACTCTTTTTCCATCTCTTTAGTTGTAACATTGAAGTCAAACATCTATACAAAAGGGGAAAACCCTAAAATTACCAAGTTGTACATGCACAAGACATCCATGTTCTGCACAAGATTAATCAATGAGTCAAACCCTACAATTAGCAACATGACTGATCATGGGTGAAATGGATTGCACCAGTGAACAAAGCTGTCAGGAGTAGGAAACAACTAACTGTTGGAATTAAGATGTCCTCTCGAGTTTCTTTAGCAGTTAAGTGACGAAATCTCTGGTTTATGTCATAAAATCTGTGTGTATACAATTCACAAACAGTTCAAACACAGTCAACAATTAACTGCTAGCTTTGCGTACCCTTCATGGTCCTGCCTCTGCTTTTTGCTTCCGAGTGTCAACTTTAACACAGCAAGAGAAGCTCTGAATAGAACCTTAACACCTATACACGTTTAGTAGACATTAGACAGTTGAAAAGAAAACAGTAACACATACATTTAATCCAACAAGGCAGGGCAAGAGGGGGGGGGGGGGTCTTCATTCTAACCTTCAAAGAGGAAGATGTCCCAAATCCTCAAGACACAAGACCAAGGGAGAGTCCTAAGGAGAGGGCGGGGAGGAGAGTGGATGCAACACACCCAATACCACACCCACCACATCCTCACCTGCTGAACACACTCATAAACCATTCAACACAAAACAGTAAGGATTCTACTTTGTGGGCCTGTATGGGAAATGGAAGTGGGAATGAGAACAGACCAACAGAAACTACACCACAACATGGCAGGTCCACCTGCACTACCTGTAAATGCTTGCTGACATCTGGCAGGGTCTTTGCCACTAAAGAGTCAAGGACTTTAGCATCCACCTGAATACCTCTCTGTGCAGAGCAAATACACCTCACACCACCACCAACTGGGCACACACACACACACGCACGCACACACACACACACACACATACCTTTCAACCCCACCACCACAAGACAGAATTGATCATAACATTGTACTAACCACAATTGATGGACACGACACCAACACACTTACAAGTCCTTTGCTGTAGTAGTTTGGCAAGTAGCGATGGCATATTTGTACCAAACACCAAAATGCATCCTAAAGGTGAGGCGGGACAAATCACGGCACTCACATACACACTGCTATACTGAAGCATGTATGGTTGACAGCAACTAACAACAGAACTCACTTCTGCTGGCATATTCAACAGAAGAGTAGCTGCTACAGGTGCCATTGCCTGCAGATATATGCAAATTCATCACACAAAGACAAGCCTTGTTTGATAATGGGTCCACACACACACACACACACACACACACACACACACACACACACACACACACACACACACAACACACACACACAAACACACACACACACACACACAAACACACACACACACAAACACACAGGTGTGATTACATAAAAAAAGCAGAAATGATTATCTACAGCTATCATTAACAGTTATCATTAAACAGCTATCATCAACATCTATCATCAACAGCTACCATCAATAGCTATCATCAACAAATATCACCAAAAATTGTGAGGTCATTTCACTGGAGACACATCCCAGGAGAACCACACCCACTTGCAATCAAGCCAGATAAAGGACACACCCACACAAGATCACCTGACAATATCCAATTTCTTCATTGTGATGCGCGAATGCTTTCAGTACTCTTTTGAGATCAGTTTGCCTGCAAAACAAAGACAGACCAGCTGAGTTGCCTTGCAGCAAACACATGCCTCTTCTCAGACATCTCCTTGGAGGACACACACACACACACACACACACACACACACACACACACACACACACACATACACACACACACACACACACACACACACACACACACACACACACACACACTAGTGCTGATTGGGGAATCCCTACTAGTGAATGGGACATAGGAACATCAGCTTATAAGCCTTTGAAGCCTACACTAAAGGAAAAGAGCTATAATTGGGATTCCATCACACACACACACACACACACACACACACACACACACACACACAGACTCCAACACAAACATATCCCACCTGTGGGCACACACACATGCTCCCCCTCCCTCACACACCCTTGAGACGTGCTCCCCCTCCCCCACACACCCTCGAGATATGCTCCCCTCCCCCACACACCCTTGAGACGTGTTCCCCCCACACACCCTTGAGACGTGCTCCCCCTCCCTCACACACCCTTGAGACGTGCTCCCTACAAACAGTTCATGATGAGGGAAGGTCCTTCCTAAGTCTTTCTCGATGTCCTTAATGAAAGCGTTGTCTGGTAGTTTAAGAAGGTCCTGCGAGCACAAACGCACCAGTAAGGAGTCACAAACGTTGTGTACTGTTCAACAAGTAAACGACGTACGTCGAATCTCCCAGGCTGCTGCTCCTTCAGTCTGTGGGCTCCAGTAAGATACAACCACGCGCGGTGTCTTAGAGAAGAAGGAATGCCCTTTCTACACCTTTCCTTGATCTGCCGACACAGACATGACGAAGATTAATAGAAATGAGGAAACCAAATATTATTGATAAAGATAGAACCAGATCATGGATAGATAGATTACCTTCTTCGGTTTCTTCGCCATATAATGGTCCCACTCATTTAGCATCTTTAACCATTTCTTTTCCCTTAACTTTACAGTTTCCGCGGAATAAAGTGGTAAACTCCAAAACAACAAAAATACATTAATTAATTCCCTGCACAAAACGCAAGACTAAAAGAATAGAACAGCCCTTACTAGTGAAATGCTTCGTCCTTTGGACCATATTCGAATCCAAAGTGATCTTTCCTCACCTCATCCTGGCTGTGAGGCAACTCACCATTCCCTTGCTTTTCAGCCATCTTCCTCCACTATAATCTCGAGCACAGATCAAATCGCTCCACGTAGAACAGATAAAATGGCTGACCAGTTGCAGTTTTTGCTTCCGCCGAACCTGAAGGATATCATTATTAGCTGGCTGAAGGAAGATATTCCGTCTTTCGACGGAGGTGCGTTTGTAGTGGGTTCTAAAGAAGAGACTGCTGTGCTATTGTGCAAACAGGAGGGGGTAATGTGCGGCAAACCGTTCGTGGACGCAATCTTCGATTACTTGGCTTGTAAAGTGGAGTGGTACGTAGATGAGGGGGAGGAGCTTAAGCCGATCCGCGAGGTAGCCAAGTTTACTGGCCCAGTATGTCGTTTGCTCCAAGGAGAGAGGACTGCACTTAACATAGTTACGAGAGCGAGTGGTATAGCCACTCATGCCAGAGAGCTAGTACATGCTGTTTCAGAAGAAGGTTGGGAGGGAGAAGTAGCTGGGACAAGGAAGACCACACCAGGGTTCAGGATTGTGGAGAAGTATGCACTCCTTGTGGGCGGGGCTTCCACTCACCGCTATGACCTTTCCTCAATGATCATGTTGAAAGATAACCATATTTGGAGTGTAGGTGGAGTCAAACAAGCAGTGGAGAAAGCACGCAAAGTAGCAGGGTTTAGCATGAAGATAGAGGTGGAATGTCGTAGCTTAGAGGAGGTCTACGAGGCAGCTACTGCAGGAGCTGATGTTGTTATGCTTGACAATTTTTCTGTTGACGCCCTTATAAGGGCAGTCCCGATCATTAAGGAGAAACACCCACATTTGATTTTGGAGGCAAGTGGTGGTGTTCGGCTGTCCACAATCAAGTCATACTGCATCAAAGGGTTGGATGTGGTGTCACTAAGCACAACAACACAGGGGTACTCGGCTGTGGACTTCTCCTTCAAAGTACAGAAGAAAGGACGCGATCCAACTAACCCAACTGTTGACCACATACAGTAATTAAATATTTTACTGTGATTGCCTATAATAATATTATTATTATTATTATATTATTAATGCCCCTACACTGACAAATAAAAGTTTAATTCAATGGTGAGGGTTAAATCCCATTTGATTCTGTGTGGGTGGGACCATGACATATGGCAGAGTGTTGGGTCCCTGCATCATGTGCATTCCGGGCCCTGGGGGGCGTGGTCTCTGACCACGCCCCACAATGTAGGGATTTGTGGTTGTGGCAGGGAAGTACATCACCGGTACCACCTGTCAAACAAACAAACAACTGATATAAAGATAATACAGCAATAATTGCAGGGTCTTACCCCTTGAGGTGAAGTCTGCGGTGCTGGTATCATTTGCACACCAGGATGATGTGGAGGGCTGGCGTATGGGGGGGATTGGTGTAAATCATCTGTGGATTAGAGGATCGAGAGAACATGAAGCTCTGCTACCATTACTGGATTATCACACACGCACGCACGCATGTACAGGTGCACACACACACACACACACACACACACACACACACACACACACACACACACACACACACACACACACACACACACACACACACACACACACACACACACACACGCACACACACACACACACACACACACACACACACCTCTGGTTCTCCTTGGCCTGCTCTGCATACCATGACCTCTGCCCAGAGAGGGAAAGTGGGTTGATGCAGGAGAACCCTACAAGGGACAGTACACACTCCTCACATCATCACTCCTTACTCCCCCATCACTCCTCACACTCCCCACATCATTCCTCACACTCCCCACATCACTCCCTGTACTCCTCACACTCCCCACATCACTCCTCACACTCCCCACATCACTCCTTATTCCCCACACTCCCCACATCACTCCCTGTACTCCTCACACTCCCCACATCACTCCTCACACTCCCCACATCACTCCTTATTCCCCACACTCCCCCATCACTCCTCACACTCCCCACATCACTCCTCACACTCCCCACATCACTCCTCACACTCCCCACATCACTCCTTGTACTCCTCACACTCCCCACATCACTCCTCACACTCCCCACATCACTCCCTGTACTCCCCACACTCCCCACATCACTCCTCACACTCCCCACATCACTCCTTATTCCCCACACTCCTCACATCATTCCACACTCCACACATCACTCCTCACACTCCCCACATCACTCCCTGTACTCCCCACACTCCCCACACTCCTTGCGACAAGCTTGGAGTGTACCTTGTCTTTTGTACTAAAGGTCGGAGTGAAGGACTGAGCCAATGGGTTGAGTGTGGATGTCTTCAGTATGCTGCAGCAATGAGGGAGGGAGGGAGGGAGGGAGGGAGGGAGTGAACACGACACACACTGCAGGAGTGAGGGAAGGAGTGAGTGAACACTACACACACTGCAGGAGTGAGGGAGTGAGTGAGTTGAGTGAACACTACACACACTGCAGGAGTGAGGGAGGGAGTGAGGGAGTGAGTGAGTTGAGTGAACACTACACACACTGCAGGAGTGAGGGAAGGAGTGAGGGAGGGAGTGAGGGAGGGAGAGAGGGAGGGAGAGAGGGAGGGAGAGAGTGAACACTACACACACTGCAGGAGTGAGGGAGAGAGGGAGGGAGAGAGGGAGGGAGAGGGAGGGAGTGAGGGAACACTACACACACTGCAGGAGTAAGGGAACACTACACACACTGCAGCACAAACTTTACTCACTCCTTTGAGCTCCCGGTAGATCCAGATTCTTTGGTTTGGTCTAATAAACAACAAGCAATTGTTTATGCATAAGCACACGTGCCCCACCACACAGCAAAGCAACAGACATGCCCCACCACACAGCAAAGCAACAGACATGCCCCACCACACAGCAAAGCAACAGACATGCCCCACCACACAGCAAAGCAGCATACGTGCCCCACCACACAGCAAAGCAACAGACATGCCCCACCACACAGCAAAGCAACAGACATGCCCCACCACACAGCAAAGCAACAGACATGCCCCACCACACAGCAAAGCAGCATACATGCCCCACCACACAGCAAAGCAACAGACATGCCCCACCACACAGCAAAGCAACAGACATGCCCCACCACACAGCAAAGCAGCATACATGCCCCACCACACAGCAAAGCAGCATACATGCCCCACCACACAAACTAGGGCTAACTAATGTTTACTGCATCTAGTCAGATGTGATTATTGCCTAGCAAACAATCCCTATCACCACGATAACAGAACAATGACAAATTCTAAAGTATTCCACAACTACAAAATAATCTCATGGAATTTCAAGATCAAACAGTAGCTTTCTGACTGAGTACCTAGTGTAGTAGCCTCCTGTGAACACATATACACATGTACATGTAAATGTACATGTACACACATGCGCGCACGCATGCACGTACACACACACACACACACACACACACACACACACACACACACACACACACACACACAGCACACACACACACACACACACCACACACACACACACACCACACACACACACACACCACACACACACCACACCACACACACACACACACACACACACACACACACACACACACACACCACACACCACACACACACACACACACACACACACACACACACACACAGAGGGGGGGAGAGTACACAACCTTCTATGTGCGTAGTCAACTCTGGGGTATTCCCCTGTACAGTAAGGGAATCCCCAATGCCAGAAGTGGTCACAGCAGCAGTTGATGAAGGAGTACTTGCTTCTCTGGAACTAACATAACCTGATGTGGTTCCTTCCTCCTCTGTCGTCTCACCATCTGTTTGAACGTCACATGGTGTTGCCATGACAACAGGCTCATTATCATGCTGAGAATGAATTGTTACATTTTTTAAGTCCATGTTGATTTGAATGCCTTCTTTCCCAGCTGATTGATGTACGTTTTGAAGTGTGGTGTAAGGTGCAACCCCTGGAGAGGTGTGTGGTGCAACTCCTGGAGAGGTGTGTGGTGCAACCCCTGGAGTGGTGTGTGGTGCAACCCCTGGAGTGGTGTGTGGTGCAACCCCTGGAGAGGTGTGTGGTGCAACCCCTGGAGTGGTGTGTGGTGCAACTCCTGGAGAGGTGTGTGGTGCAACTCCTGGAGAGGTGTGTGGTGCAACCCCTGGAGAGGTGTGTGGTGCAACTCCTGGAGAGGTGTGTGGTGCAACTCCTGGAGTGGTGTGTGGTGCAACTCCTGGAGAGGTGTGTGGTGCAACTCCTGGAGAGGTGTGTGGTGCAACCCCTGGAGTGGTGTGTGGTGCAACCCCTGGAGTGGTGTGTGGTGCAACCCCTGGTGTGGTGTGTGGTGCAACCCCTGGAGTGGTGTGTGGTGCAACCCCTGGTGTGGTGTGTGGGGGACTTTGTTGATCGCTATGCTGCACAGGACGGGAGACAGCACTGAACATGTCTTCCTCGGTGACATCAGTGGAGTACATGTTGGTGTTCTCCATCTCTCTGGCCAGTTTCTCAGCATGCATCTGACGCTCCAGGAACTCTGGAGTGTCACTTGTTTTGAGCTCCGTCCTAAAGTAAGAGCACCAATCACACACACACACACACACACACACACACACACACACACACACACACACACACACACACACACAAACAGAGAGGGGAGGGAACACCGCACACTAGCAGTCTAACTCACGTGTATTCAATGAGATCTGATGAGTATGTGGAAGTAACCCCAAATCTCTTCTCATTAACATCCAACATTTCAGCAGAATTCCATCTACCCTGTGTGTGATATCATTGGTAGTTATCTCCCTCTCTCTTTCTCTTTCTCTCTCTCTCTCTCTCTTTCTCTCTCTCTCTCTCTCTCTCTCTCTCTCTCTGTGTGTGTGTGTGTGTGTGTATGTGCGTGTGTGTGCTATCGCCAACCTCATCTAGGCTATCACCAAGAAGGCCACTGTCATCTCCTTCAAACCCAAAAGGCTACAATGAAGGAAAAGAGGCACAATTCCAACTACTAATCTAGAGAATTGAGTCACATGACCATCACATGATATACACACCTGTAGTTCCCTCTGAGTAGACCTACTTGTGACCTGTCCAATGTCAGCATCTGTCATGACAGCATGGTGGACATCTGCAGAGGAGGAGGTCACAGTGACACACCCACCAAACACCCAAGACACGTCTACTATTTAAACCTGTTTTCCGGGAGTTGTTGATACCAGGGGCTGTTACTGTAACAACTGAGGACAGTGGAATTATCTGTGTTTCCCGTACACAAACCTATAAATGACAAAGGCTAAAAATATCAAAACAACAACAACAAACAACAACAAATATAAAGCGACATACGTAGAGACATAACCACAGGGCTATAAGATGAGTAGAAAGATATAAACATCCCATAAGGCACTTTCCCCACTCACCACTGAGTCTCCCTTGTACATTTGTGCATGGGTCAACACCACATCACCCTAAGAAAAATGGCAGAGGCAAGTCAAGAAAGTGGACAAGAAATAGTCCATTTCAACACAAGATACCTTCGGTGATAATGTCCTCAGCACACCACAACATTTCTCCCTCGTACACAGTGTGACTGAAACATGGCGGCCCTAAATTAATAGTGTGTACACAATTACATTATGCAAGAATCCACACAGTTGTAGTCCGAAAGGAACTAACAACAATCCTCATTAAATGCTTCATAAAGTTTTCATCCCCATAAATTCCCTTCTGCATACAGGAAAAGGGATAGAAACTGAGCATCAGACAATTAAAAATGATTGTTTATGCCGCACCTGCCCAACTTCATCCGCCATTTTGTGTTCCAGTCGCAATAGCGAGTCTACGTAAGAAAACATGGCGACGGCTGGAGAGTCCAGTGGAGCCGGAAACCCTTCGGTTTCCGCCAACCAGAGCGAAACTACAGACGGCAGAAGTGGTAATTTCGAATGCAATGTTTGTTTTGACACAGCCAAGGACGCCGTTGTGTCAATGTGTGGCCACTTGTTCTGGTAAGCTTGGCCCGTACTGACTGTACCATAGACACACTATAAGACTTACTGTACTACGTACTATGACTCGTACAGGGTGTTTGGAGTATCTATGATAGAACTACCTACTTGTATTATGATAGGCCGTGAATAGTTTCTTACCTAGTTTAGTACGTAGATGCAGAGTACACACTCCTCACTCTGTCCCTACCTCATGTACAGTACACAGACTAGTACATTCTCCTCACTCTGTCCCTACCTCATGTACAGTACACAGACTAGTACATACTCCTCACTCTGTCCCTACCTCATGTACAGTACACAGACTAGTACACACTCCTCACTCTGTCCCTACCTCATATGTGCTGAGAGTGTACTGAGGGTAGTGGTGTTGATGTGTGTGTGTCTTGTATGTACAGTTGGCCATGTATCTACCAGTGGATGGAGTCGAGGGGTGCGGGAGTGACATGTCCTGTGTGCAAGTCTGCTATTGACAAAGAGAAACTTATACCTCTCTATGGTCGAGGAAACACCTCAGGAACTGATCCAAGGTTGAGTCTAGCCGCATTTATCTGGTTCTATTGACTGCTCACACTGTAGTTGTGTGTGTGTGTGTGTGTGATTCTTTGACAGGAATACTGCCCCACCACGCCCACAAGGCCAACGAGAGGAACCACCTCCTAATGCCCCCGGGGATCAGTGGGTGAGTTAGCCATGATTGCAGCAATATGTTCTGTTGTCAGAGTAGGAGTCCTTGACCTAGCTGGTGGGTGTGCATCCTTGTTTAGGGGTTTCAAGATGGAATACAGTTCAGTTTTGGAATTGGAGCCTTTCCTTTCATGATGTTTGGAGGGGTTAGTTTACTTCACATTTACACACACACACACTGTGACTGTCATGTGACCATTGTCATTCTAGCCATTTTTCCAAATGTTTGGGTTAAACCAGCAGAGGAACACCCAAGGAAGACAGCCTACAAGGGAAGAGCAAGTTCTCTCCCGAATCATGATGTTTATCACACTTTTCATCATATTGTGGCTAATTTTTTCATAGAACAATAATTTTAACTGTAATTACAAAGTATTGATGGTAATTTGGATTCGAGATTATCATACAAGTGTAGACAGACACTAGGTGATGGTGGAGGGTGCAAAAAAGGTGGTAAACTCTGGACAAAAACATTTGATCTTGTTCAGAAAACTTCTACTTTTTATAAATCGATTCTGCTGTTGTCATGAGAAATTTGGCTGCCTTGGCAACGTCATAGGCAGATGTCACCACTTGCTGTACCAGGAAGGGCATGTCTCCCTTTGTCTTGTTGGAGGCATGGTCATCACTGAGCCGTTGGGAAGCAGCTATCAAGCCATCTAATGCTTGCTTCATGTGAGTACTCTTTGGTTGCTGGACAGGGAGGTGTGGCAGTGGGTAAGACAGGGAGGTGTGGCAGTGGGTAAGACAGGGAGGTGTTGTGGTGAGTAAGGCAGGGAGGTGTGGCAGTGGGTAAGACAGGGAGGTGTGGTGGTGAGTATGGCAGTGGGTAAGACAGGGAGGTGTTGTGGTGAGTAAGGCAGGGAGGTGTGGCAGTGGGTAAGACAGGGAGGTGTGGTGGTGAGTAAGGCAGGGAGGTGTGGCAGTGGGTAAGACAGGGAGGTGTGGCAGTGGGTAAGGCAGGAAGGTGTGGCAGTGGGTAAGACAGGGAGGTGTGGCAGTGGGTAAGGCAGGAAGGTGTGGCAGTGGGTAAGACAGGGAGGTGTGGTGGTGAGTAAGGCAGGGAGGTGTGGCAGTGGGTAAGGCAGGAAGGTGTGGCAGTGGGTAAGACAGGGAGGTGTGGTGGTGAGTAAGACAGGGAGGTGTGGCAGTGGGTAAGAAAGGGAGGTGTGGTGGTGAGTAAGGCAGGGAGGTGTGGCAGTGGGTAAGACAGGGAGGTGTGGTGGTGAGTAAGGCAGGGAGGTGTGGCAGTGGGTAAGACAGGGAGGTGTGGCAGTGGGTAAGACAGGAAGGTGTGGCAGTGGGTACAGCAAGAAGGTGTGGCAGTGGGTAAGACAGGAAGGTGTGGCAGTGGGTAAGACAGGAAGGTGTGACAGTGGGTACATGAGAACTGCTAGTGGAATATTCCGAGTACAAAATCCTAGAAATACACAACACACCATGCAAACTGCTCAGTATTCCCATCAGTCAACAGATGGCTTTCATTCATCATGCAGCCTTCTATCTCACGTGCAAACCAAGAATAGAGGACTCACTTCCATGAACAATCCAGCAAGTTCCTTGACAGACTGACTCACTCTTTCACAACAAAAGGAGAAACGAGATGTTTTCTGCATCTGTGCTGCTTCCAGCAGTTCCTGGATTCTCTTGGTCAATGTTCCTATCTTCAAATCGATGTCCTTTAGAGTTGGTCCTTCCCAGCTGGACCGCCCAGGATTCTTTCTCATTGGCACCTTATTGACCTGAGGAAGATTGATTGATTTGTGTGTGTGTGTGTGTGTGTGTGTGTGTGTGTGTGTGTGTGTGTGTGTGTGTGTGTGTGTGTGTGTGTGTGTGTGTGTGTGTGTGTGTGCCTGCCTGTGTGGATCACAGCATAAAGTCAGGATCACTCACAACAGAGTACGATGGTTCACTAGCTGAGACTGTCATGGCATTCTTCACTTCCTGTCTAGCAGCATTTACAGTCATATATGGATCAATGGCAGTGGACTACGGGAAGTAAACAACAGGAAGTAAACATTTGGGAAGTGAAAACAGGACGTGAACTGGAAGTGAAACCACAGAAAGGACAACGTCCATTCCCGCCCACTCACCGAACCATTCCCTTCCATGATTGGAGAGTCATGCTTGACTCGTTCTTTGATGAAAGGCACTTCACTTGGAGGGAGGGAGTGAGCCCTCTTCTTGGCCCCAATAAAGGAACTCTCCTGTTGCTTTAGAATAGTTACATTTTCATGTTTCAGCTTCTCGACTTCATGGGACAGCTCCTTCACTTGGTTGGTCAAGGCTTTGTTCACCTTCTGTAGATGCTCCATCATGGACTGTAGCAAGCAGAATGGACATCACTACAAGACCCTCCCCAGCCACACCCACTCATACACTACCTCTGTTTTCTTTAGCTTCTGTTTTAGAGCTTCAGTCTCTTCTTCTGCTTCTTTTGAAGCCCTCTTTGCAGATCCATCTGTTGACTGCTCCTCCTTCGACTTGTCCTTCGATTCACTTGGAGTTTCCTGGGAAGGACAGCAGTGTGGAGCACATACCCAGGTTGCATTTCTTCCCCTGTCCCCACCCCACCCAGCCACCCCCCACCCCCCCCCCCCCCCCCCCCCCCTAATAAAATGGTACACAAGGGGGACACACTGACCAGGTTGGTATACGAGGGGGACACACTGACCAGGTTGGTATACGAGGGGGACACACTGACCAGGTTGGTACATGAGGGGGACACACTGACCAGGTTGGTACATGAGGGGGACACACTGACCAGGTTGGTATACGAGGGGGACACACTGACCAGGTTGGTATACGAGGGGGACACACTGACCAGGTTGGTACATGAGGGGGACACACTGACCAGGTTGGTACATGAGGGGGACACACTGACCAGGTTGGTACATGAGGGGGACACACTGACCAGGTTGGTACATGAGGGGGACACACTGACCAGGTTGGTATACGAGGGGGACACACTGACCAGGTTGGTATACGAGGGGGACACACTGACCAGGTTGGTACATGAGGGGGACACACTGACCAGGTTGGTACATGAGGGGGACATACTGACCAGGTTGGTACATGAGGGGGACACACTGACCAGGTTGGTACATGAGGGGGACATACTGACCAGGTTGGTACACACTTACCTCTGATTCTTCCATCTCCATCTCCTCAAGTGGTACCTCATCATAGTCGTGAGATGGAGCCATCATTTCGGCATCTGAGCTTCCAGAGGGGATGGGTCGGCCATTGTCGCAATCACCTGTTGGGGAATAAGGTGATCAACTGCTACACTGGACACATGACACACCCAACTAGTTAGATCACGCCCACCTGTTTCCATGCTCCTCTTCTGCCTATAAAGGCACTCATTAAGTACGTCCACTAGGATCTGAGAGAACTGTCCCTTGTCAAGCATGGCCAACTTCTGTCTCGCCTGGTTCCTCAGAGGGGAGAAGAGGGGGTTGACGGGAAGGAAGGCCACTAGACTCTCGAGTTGCTGGTTGGTCAACCACACTACACAAGGACACATGACGTGAACTCTTGGATGGTGCAAGATCAAGGACACATGACGTGAACAGGAGATGGTGCAAGATCAAGGACACATGACGTGAACTCTTGGATGGTGCAAGATCAAGGACACATGACGTGAACAGGAGATGGTGCAAGATCAAGGATACATGACACGAACAGGAGATGGTGTAAGATCAAGATTTCAATGTGTGGTATTCACTGACTTGCGTCTGTTTCTCTTCGGTCTATTTCATCATAAAGATCAGCTGCCAGGTCCTCTAGGGCAGCATTGTCCAACTGTAGAGGGGGGTCAGTTAAAAGGGGTGTGGCCATCAATTGTTATTAGTTGAGTAAGGGGTGTGGTCATCAGTTGAGTAAGGGGTGTGGTCAACAGTTGAGTAAGGGGTACAGTCATCAGAAAAGTTGGGAGAGTGGTTGGAGGGTGTGAAGGCGTGATCAAAGAGAAAGGGAGGGTGAAGAGGGGAGTGGTCGGAGGGCGAAGAGAGGAGTGGTCAGAGGGTAAAGAGAGGAGTGGTCAGAGGGTAAAGAGAGGAGTGGTTGGAGGGTGAATGAGAGGAGTGGTCGGAGGGTGAAGAGAGGAGTGGTTGGAGGGTGAATGAGAGGAGTGGTCGGAGGGTGAATGAGAGGAGTGGTCAGAGGGTGAAGAGAGGAGTGGTCGGAGGGTGAATGAGAGGAGTGGTCGGAGGGTGAATGACAGGAGTGGTTGGAGGGTGAATGAGAGGAGTGGTTGAAGGGTGAATGAGAGGTGTGGTCGGAGGGTGAATGAGAGGTGTGGTCGGAGGGTGAATGAGAGGAGTGGTTGGAGGGTGAATGACAGGAGTGGTCAGAGGGTAAATGAGAGGAGTGGTTGGAGGGTGAATGAAAGGAGTGGTTGAAGGGTGAATGAGAGGAGTGGTCAGAGGGTGAAGAGAGGAGTGGTCGGAGGGTGAATGACAGGAGTGGTTGGAGGGTGAATGAGAGGAGTGGTCAGAGGGTGAATGAGAGGAGTGGTCGGAGGGTGAATGAAAGGCGTGATCAACAGACACAGGAGTCCCTTACCTCACTCAGTCTTGTTCTAGTGATACTACCATCTACTCCATTCTTGGTAACACTGTACAAGGAATCAGAATGGAATCTGAATTTAGAATGGAACTCATAACCATCAACACAATTCCAGTCCCCACTACCTCAAGCTGCTTGGGAAGAGAAAATGTTCCCCTTGAGCGTGAGCTGGCTTGCGCCCAAACAGGAAGTGAGAGAGACAATCAGTTACGTCATACTGACATTCAATGATCCTGTCAGCCAACTGATGGTGGCCTGCGATGCGTGCACACTCATCAGGTGTGTGTCCCAGCCTGTCCAGCATGCAAGGATCTGCTCCATGGACAATCAGCAGCTCTACTTGCATGGATTCCCCAGCAAGGGCAGCCACATGGAGGGGAGTGGACCCACGCTCGGGGTGTAGGTAGTTGGGGTTGGCACCGTGGGCTATCAACCGCAGACATGTCTCGAGGTTGTTGGTACGAGCACAGGCATGAAGTTGCTGACAGAACGGCAACAGGTATGTGTGTACTAGCCTTACCCAACTAGATGATTTGCAAACACACACACACACACACACACACACACACACACACACACACACACACACACACACACACAGAGAGAGAGAGAGGGGTAACAGACACAGCACCAACACACAATGGGCAACAGAAGTAGGACATGAACGCAAGAGAATACAACACATGCAAGCAACAATCATAACAAAAACAAGTACCACAGATCCATCAACACACCAACACACACCTTGCTCAAGTCCTCAGCTGCATTGCGACTGTCCTTATCTCTGGTGAGCCGAGGAATGAAGGTAAGGTACTTGTACTTGGCAACAATGAACTCGTATTTTACGGGGCTGGATGGAAAGCAAGTCATACACACACACACACATGTACAGGGCTGAATAGAAGGCAAGTCACACACACATACAGGGCTGGATGAAAGGCAAGTCACACACACGCACGCACGCACGCACGCACACACACACACACACACACACACACACACACACACACACATGTACAGGGCTGGATGGAAGGCAAGTCACAGTCACACACACACACACACACACACACACACACACACACACACACACACACATGTACAGGGCTGAATAGAAGGCAAGTCACACACACATACAGGGCTGGATGAAAGGCAAGTCACACACACGCACGCACGCACGCACACACACACACACACACACATGTACAGGGCTGGATGGAAGGCAAGTCACAGTCACACACAAACACACACACACACACACACACACACACACACACACACACACACACACACACATGTACAGGGCTGGATGGAAGGCAAGTCACAGTCACACACACACACACACACACACACACACACACACACACACACACACACACACACACACACACACACACACACACACACACACACACACACACACACACACACACACACACACACACACACATGTACAGGGCTGGATGGAAGGCAAGTCACAGTCACACACACACACACATTACTGTCACAAGACAATCACATTATTGTCACTTGACTGAACACAAATGACAGTCACACGATTGTCACATGACTCCATCATCCTTCAACTACGCTCACTGGAGACGGTCTCGAGGGCCAGGTTTCTTGTGCTTGATCTTGACTCCAGGTGTGGGGTGGTTGAGGGTGTACTCCCACATCGAGTTCACCCCCTTGCTGTGGAGTTTCAGCACCATCTGAAAAGGAAAGGAGGAGGGGCAGTAGTGGGTGGGGCAGGTGTAGGCAGGAAAGGAGTGGGTGGGGCCACAGACACCACTGTACTAAACATGCTTTACTGGACAGCAATTGGGGCTGGTCACAACCAATGTCACTGATCCCAACATCATCTATGCCAACACTAATACAAGACAGGGCTGCATACAGGCTTTGGGGCTGCATACAGGCTTTGGGGCAAATTGAGCTACCTAAAATCTTAGGGGGACAACGCAATACAGGAGTGTATAGGTGTACAGAGACCGGGGGGGGGGGGGGGGGGGGGTATTATAGGTAGCAATGCTATGTATAATTCAAGGGGGTTAAGGGATTGGTGACAATGGTCTTGAGAAAAAGTTTCAAAATTACAGCATAAAAGCTTGATTTTCATCCATTTTCCAACAAATCCTGCCTTTCAGGAGGCCCTAGTGTACATGCTGAGATACAGGCGAAAGCCCACCCCCCCCCCCCCTAAATGCAGCTTGAAAGACTACAGATATCCTTAAAAACACATACAAATGTACCACCAGAGGAGGCACAGAGAGGGAATTCCCCACAACAAAGTACCTCTTTCTGTGCTGAGGACCAACTGGGGCTGGTTATTGATCGAATGTGGGAGATGTGGCGACCCAGACTCCTGTGTGCAGAGCAGCACTCATAGCAGACCAGAACACCACGGTTGACCGACGCCCATGTGGGATCTTTGATCAGAAAGAAATAAGCAGTGTCACACACACACACACACACACACACACACACACACACACACACACACACACACACACACACACACACACACACAAACACACACACACACACACACACACACACACACACACACATCAATACTAAACAGACTATGAAGCGAAAAGGGACTAAATATTCCTACTAGACCAAACGTGAAATCCTCGAAAATGAGTCCCGTGCGAGGGACTGTGGTACGAAACCTAACACTCTGCAATATACGCTAAGAATGATTTGGCTTCACTATGTTAGGTCCTGAGTCAATGGACACGGTCCAAAGAAGATAAAAGGAATTTAAACATACTCAGAAGGAAGGTCATGAGATACCAACGAATGGTTTTCTGACGAGTATAGTAAATACTTCGAAATCCAACTAAAAATCATACGACTACAAAGAACTAAAGTTGGATGGGATTCAAACGCTCTAGAGACGACGATTAAGACTAAAGACGTGTCTAGCGATGGTTTTATGGATAAAGTAACTCACTTGACATCCCACAGTCGGCACAAGTAGTCATGTATGTTTCCGAGCGTTGCTCCGCCATTTTCAGGAAAGAAGGCGGTCTTGGAATTGAGCCAGTGCTAAACCGCAGCTTTTTACTCATCTTCCCCGAGGTCTAACCGTCATAGAACAAGAATCATGCTAATCAACAGTCGGCTTGTTGAGAGAACGCTACCACAATGGACACAGCATTGACTGAAGACCTATGAATCCTGATGTGTATTGCCTCATTAGTTTTGGTACGTTCACCGGCGCCTACTTTGTACCACAACACTCGCACGATAAACGCGTCTAGTCTAGATTGAATAGGTCATCGGATTACATCTGAAAGGAGCAAAAGTTCATTGAGTGGCATACCTATCGCGCTCTTAAAAAGAATGTTTTCAATGTATTTTTTCAGCTCAAGGGCGCGTGCAGGCGTGGTAGCAAACACACAGCCGGTCTAGCAATTATTTCAAAAGTGACTTTGTGTCTCGATGCATCGCGAGCAACGACAAGGATGCCAGCCACCCTCTCGACTGGCGGGCTTCTGTCTGCAAACGGTACACTGCGCCGAAGGTATTTTAATTGGGGAAATTCCCACCGGCTAGGCGCACAATGATCACAGCGAGCTCTACTCAGTGCAGCCACTTCGAGCTCGCTTCGGATTGAGGCGTCAGGAGAAGAACATGTGTCGTATAGATGCTTGCTACGCACTTCATTTGCATCCAGTTGGCAGCAGATGATCACTTTCTATATCCTAGACCACATGGGATAGCTTGCAGATGCTGAGCTGTCTTTGTGTGTGGGTGTGTCCATGAAGGGGTATGTACATGAATAGTCTCATACCCAGACCACCCTCGCCGCGTAGTACAATGGCGGCGGGAAGGGTTACCCTAACCCTTTCGCGCGTGTGCGGAAGTTGGGCTGGGGACGAGACTAGTACATGAAGGGGTGTGTGCATGCAATCATGAGCTCACATGGTTGTGATCCTATGGATGTGCATATTATACCTTCATATGGGTGTGGTCTGGTGAGTACATGAGTATGTGTGGGTGTGCTCTGGTGAGTACATGAGTACATGTGGGTGTGGTCTGGTGAGTACATGAGTTCGTTTATGTGGGTATGGTCTGGTGAGTATATGTGTTCATGTGGGTTGACAAAATACTGACATCCATGGCCAGTTGTGATGTGTGTAACATTACACAAAAGTATCATTTGAAATTGAAAATGTAAAAAGGATTCAGTAGACAAATATCCATAAAGCAATGATAAAAACAGACCAAGATGTGCGGAACATCGACGTCATTTGTGAAAATGCACTGACTTCCTGTGCCCACATGCACTGGGGGGTGGGGGAGGGACAACAAAGGAGTCCCCTATCTCCGGCTCTGTCATCGGCATGGGGTAGGACGGCTGGGAGTAGTGACGGCCAAGTTCAAAAAGGTTAATGGTGGCCATTTTCTTGGAGGGGTTAAGGTACATAGAGGAAGGGAGGTATGTTGCCATAGCAACAATAAAAGGATACTTTCTGTGGTGAAGGTAAAGCTGGAAGTTTAAAGATGGAGGGAGGTTGAGTGACTCTAGGTACCTGGGCTGCATAGACAGAGGAAACATATGAGAAGGAGAGAGAGTGGACAATCACACACACACACACACACACACACACACACACACACACACACACACACACACACCACACACACCACACACACACACACACACACACACACACACACCACACACACACACACACACACACACACACACACACCACACATAGATAA
>CAUJGJ010000025.1:57200-82200 GCA_963170055.1 Halisarca cf. caerulea
ACAGACAACCTGAGGAGTGGAAATACTGATGAGCTCTTGGTGTGTAGGTGTGTCCAAGGGGCGTGGGCATGAACAAAGCAGGTAGACAGACATCTAGGAAGAGAGAGTGTAAACCAAACAGACTGAAAAATAGAACCAGTCAACTTTTCATCTGCTGAAGAGCTGATTGTGTGAAGAATACCGTATTTGCTCTAAAAATTCGTCATTCTAATTTTTGTCAGGCCATAATTCTTTGTTTTCTTTTACATTCTAAACCTGTCGAATTAGCAGCCATTCTAATTTCCGTCATGTGACTCTAATTTTCATCAGGTACTGGAAGTGATCTAATAATTTGTCATCTTCCTGCATTACTCTGCGAATTCGCTTGCGACGATCAACTGCAACGGGTGTATTTTGCTCTTATGGACACACAGTCTCACCAATACGAACACCTGAGATGTTTTCTTTGTTTTAAAGAAGGAAATGTATACCACCCAGGGTTTCTTTCAGGAAATGTGTCAAGGGGGGGCAAATTTAGCCATGAAGAATATGTGGGGGGCAAGTCTAAAGCATTATAGATTACCGTATATCTGGAAATATTGGCGAAAATTAAATTTGGCAGTTGCACAGCAAGGACAAAGCATAGTAAGTAGGTTTATATGAATTTGGTGATAGAAATTTGGCGATTTTGATCATGACCGCCAAACCGCCAATTTAAAAATGTCGCCAATATTTCCGGATATACGGTATAGCATATGCAGGCATGCTGTGATATAGAGCATCCATGTATACTATCTGTGACGGACAGTCATGTATAGCATCTCTTTGTATCTATGTAGCAGTTCTTTTCTTTCCGGATAATGATCATGGGGCCAATAACAAATGTTCAACTAAGAAATGGAAGGAGGCAGATGTGTACATACATGACATCCTAGATGTCTATAAACACATGCAGTGCAGTGATGTAACTAGGGGGGTCTGGGGGTATTCTCCCCCAGGGAAAATTTGAGTTTTTAGGTTATATAAGGTAGTATTTGAGGCCATTTTGGACCATTGAAGGTTGATATTGACATTCAAGTAGAGCCTTCTCTATAGTAATTTGTACTATATACAGTTTGATCTTTTTGGGGTAGAAGCTTCCCTCCCCCTATGGATAGAACCCTGAATGGTTAAGATATTGGCACTCTGGCTGTGTGGCAGATCGATGCACTCACCCTCGAGTACCCAGTGCCCAAGGGCAAGTGCATTTTATATGCCATACAGCCCTCAAGCCTATGTCTTAGCCACTAAATAGAATACAGCTGTTATACGGAGAGATTTCTTCATAATCCACCTGACAACATCTTCGACCTATACAAGTTTCCTTAAGTGATAAGCAGAGGTACGTACATGGTCACTGCCATATGGCACAAATTTTAAGATGACAGGAAATTAGTCTCTATCTCATGCTACTGTGTAGGGGGAACAAACAGAGACACAATTTCCTGTAATGGATGGGTTATAAGGCAATTACACAATCCTAGCAGAGAAAATTCCGATAGTGTCAAGATCAGAAACTATAGACAAGGTGTTTATATATGGATATCATTGTAATGATCCTACTTAAACAAAAATATTAACATTACAACTTATAAAATATTACCATCCCAAATTTTCAAGGGGGGCGAATGCCCACCCCTGCCCCCCCCTAAAAGAAAACCTGCCATCTACACTCATTTCATTCTTTTTTTTTGGTGATTTTTGGAGCCCCTATAAGTTGTTGGAGCATAGACACTCTAAAATGGCGTATAAGCCATTACTAAAGCTAGAATTCTAGGATTCGACAGTACTTTCTAAAGCTTCATCATATTCTATTTTCGTCTGAAAATTCTATTTTTTCGTCAGGGTGAACAATTCTGGTAAATCCTATTCTATTCTAATAGAAAGACGAAATTTTCGGTGAACTGGATGTGACGAATTCTTAGAGCGAGTACGGTAGTTAGCCAACCATTGAGGCCCTCTTGGACTCTGGACACGTCCACTGGGGCTAGCTTGTGCTGGACAGCAAGCTGCTTCTCACACGCCATGGCAACCTGAGTGGACAGGACAGGGGGAGGGCTCAGATCCATGAATCCACTCCACATGAATTGATTTGCATAAACATGCATTCACCCACTCACTCACATACATACTCACTCACTACCTCACTCTCTAACTCATACACACATTTACTCACACACACACACTCACACACACTCACTCACACACACTCACTCACACTCACATACTCACTCACTCACTACCTCACTCTCTAACTCATACACACATTCACTCACACACACACACACACACACACACACACACACACACACACTCCCTCACACCCTCCCTCCCTCTCTCCTTCATCTACTCACACACACGTCACACCTTGTCCAAAGACCACACACACCTCTGTTCTAATCTTCTCAGTGAGTACAGCATATCGACGAAGGGACTCTCGGGCAAACAGCTCCATTCTCTCAAAGAACTGAGGGAGGGAACAAGGAAGTTAGACCACATGAAGAGAGAGGAGGTGAAAATGGCCTCACATCTTCTGGTAGGTCCTTTCCCCATGTTTGGGGTGGACCACTCGACTTCCGAGGTTTCTTGGAAAACTTTGCTTTAAGTTTTCTTGTGCTTTCCTACCCAACCAATACAGCACAAACATCATACAGTAACTCAGACCAGCACACACAGCACAGACAATAGAATTAATACATCAAAACTAGCACCACTTCCAAGGACCACTGAACTAGACACGCAACATACCAGTACATGTGTAGAAGTGCAAATACACCTACACCCACAGAGAGAGGGAGGGAGGGAGAGAGGGAGGGAGAGAGAGGAGGGGGAGTGAGTGAGTGAGAGAGTTATGAAATACCTGGTCATTGAGCTGGCTGTTGAACTGAGCTATCAGCTCTTGCTCGTGAGCCTGGAACTCCTCCTCCTGTCGAACCTTCTCTTGCCTCAGTTTACCAAGAGACTTTGTCAGCTCTTCTAACTTTGCTCTGAGCATAGGTGGACATTGTGTAGGAGGTGTGGTCATGTGTAACCAAGAATAAAATTGAGGGACTAACTCATATTGATCCTGGATAGCTTCCAGTTCCTTAGCATGTGCCAAAGCCATTTCTGCAACTTCCTCAGCCGACACTTTCTATTGAGGGTACAGTAGGCGTGACACACCATCACTACCACCCCCACAACTCATAACATACCCACCTCTTCCTGAGGGGAGGGGGGAGGAGGAGTGGCTACCTTCTGGTTGTCAGTTCCACCCTCCCAGACCAGACTGGTGACCACACCTCTTTCCAAAACATCAGTACGTCTGGCTGAGGTAGCCCGAGAGCTGAAAACAACAGTAACAAAACAAGAATATTAATAAACAAGAGATACATAATATGCTTTGTGATGAAAGAAAACAAACCGAACTTCCTTCAACTTCTTAAAACCTAGAGCTGACACACACCTACAAGTGTCAAAATCACATGAGAGTCATGTGACACCTGCATATGGTAACAGATGACAGCCATGGGATACCACAGGCAATATTATACATGCTACATATGAAATGTCATGTGCAATACATCACATGATAGTCATGTGATACCATGTGCAACACATATCTGCTTACTCATCCAATGGAAGAGTAGAGGTTCCTGCATGGCACTTTGGGTGTCTGTCAGAGAAGAAAACCAACTCTTCAGTGCTTAGACCAGACAGTACACAGACAAGATACACAGACCAGATTGTAGACAGACAAAATACAGACCAGACTGTAGACAGACAAGACACAGACCAGACTGCAGACAGACGAAACACAGACCAGACTGTAGACAGACAAGACACAGACCAGACAGTACACAGACAAGACACAGACCAGACAGTACACAAAAAACAACCAGCTCAGGCTACACCCACCCCAGACAACCAGCTCGGGCCACACCCACCCCAGACAAGTAGCTCAGGCCACACCCACCCCAGACAACCAGCTCAGGCTACACCCACCCCAGACAACCAGCTCGGGCCACACCCACCCCAGACAAGTAGCTCAGGCCACACCCACCCCAGATAACCAGCTCGGGCCACACCCACCCTGAACAACCAGCTCAGGCCACACCGACCCCAGACAACCAGCTCGGGCCACACCCACCCTAGACAAACAGCTTGGGCCACACCCACCCATGCATATCAGACCCATGATCTGCATACGTACGTACTTCTGTATCTTAACCAAATGACAGAGAATTTTGAGTTTGAAGGGACTTCCCCCTTCACAGAGGTAGAGTTCTGCGTCATCCTCTCTGAGCACAGCTGCGATGTAGTCCCATCCAACATCAAACACCTGTCCTCGGTCCACCGGAGGGACGACAACACTAGGGGGACCCTAACATTGAGAAATACTGGATAAGGCAAACATTAACAGCCAGGAACACTGGAGACTATGACCCCCCCTGAACACTAGGGACTATGGCCCAGATCACTGGGGACTATGGCCCGGAACACTGGGGACTACGGCCCAGAATACTAAAGACTCAGGCACTACATGTGACAGAGATACAGTGAGCAGAGCAAGGAACTCCCACAGTGAGCAGAGCAAGGAACTCCCACAGTGAGCAGAGTGAGGGACTCCCACAGTGAGCAGAGCAAGGAACTCCCACAGTGAGCAGAGCAAGGAACTCCCACAGTGAGCAGAGTGAGGGACTCCCACAGTGAGCAGAGCAAGGAACTCCCACAGTGAGCAGAGTGAGGGACTCCCACAGTGAGCAGAGCAAGGGACTCCCACAGTGAGCAGAGCAAGGGACTCCCACAGTGAGCAGAGTGAGGGACTCCCACAGTGAGCAGAGTGAGGGACTCCCACAGTGAGCAGAGCAAGGGACTCCCACAGTGAGCAGAGTGAGGAACTCCCACAGTGAGCAGAGTGAGGGACTCCCACAGTGAGCAGAGCAAGGGACTCCCACAGTGAGCAGAGTGAGGGACTCCCACAGTGAGCAGAGTGAGGGACTCCCACAGTGAGCAGAGCAAGGGACTCCCACAGTGAGTAGAGTGAGGGACTCCCACAGTGAGCAGAGTGAGGGACTCCCACAGTGAGCAGAGTGAGGGACTCCCACAGTGAGTAGAGTGAGGGACTCCCACAGTGAGCAGAGCGAGGGACTCCCACAGTGAGCAGAGCAAGGAACTCCCACAGTGAGCAGAGCAAGGAACTCACACAGTGAGCAGAGCAAGGAACTCCCACAGTGAGCGGAGTGAGGGACTCCCACAGTGGGCAGAGCAAGGGACTCCCACAGTGAGCAGAGTGAGGGACTCCCACAGTGAGCAGAGCAAGGAACTCCCACAGTGAGCAGAGCAAGGAACTCCCACAGTGAGCGGAGTGAGGGACTCCCACAGTGGGCAGAGCAAGGAACTCCCACAGTGAGCGGAGTGAGGGACTCCCACAGTGAGCAGAGCAAGGGACTCCCACAGTGAGCAGAGTGAGGGACTCCCACAGTGAGCAGAGGGAGGGACTCCCACAGTGAGCAGAGTGAGGGACTCCCACAGTGAGCAGAGCAAGGGACTCCCACAGTGAGCAGAGCAAGAGACTCCCACAGTGGGCAGAGTGAGGGACTCCCACAGTGAGCGGAGTGAGGGACTCCCACAGTGAGCGGAGTGAGGGACTCCCACAGTGAGCAGAGTGAGGGACTCCCACAGTGAGCGGAGTGAGGGACTCCCACAGTGAGCGGAGTGAGGGACTCCCACAGTGAGCGGAGTGAGGGACTCCCACAGTGAGCAGAGTGAGGGACTCCCACAGTGAGCGGAGTGAGGGACTCCCACAGTGAGCAGAGTGAGGGACTCCCACAGTGAGCGGAGTGAGGGACTCCCACAGTGAGCGGAGTGAGGGACTCCCACAGTGAGCAGAGTGAGGGACTCCCACAGTGAGCGGAGTGAGGGACTCCCACAGTGAGCAGAGTGAGGGACTCCCACAGTGAGCAGAGTGAGGAACTCCCACAGTGAGCAGAGTGAGGGACTCCCACAGTGAGCGGAGTGAGGGACTCCCACAGTGAGCAGAGTGAGGGACTCCCACAGTGAGCAGAGTGAGGAACTCCCACAGTGAGCAGAGTGAGGGACTCCCACAGCGAGCAGAGCAAGAGACTCCCACAGTGGGCAGAGTGAGGGACTCCCACAGTGAGCAGAGTGAGGGACTCCCACAGTGAGCAGAGTGAGGGACTCCCACAGTGAGCAGAGTGAGGGACTCCCACAGTGAGCAGAGTGAGGGACTCCCACAGTGAGCAGAGTGAGGGACTCCCACAGTGAGTAGAGAGGCTCACTTCCAATTTAGCTTTGCTCATTCTTATCTGAGTAGTGGCCACTGGAGATTTTGAGGGGAACTCAGCAAAGACAGAGACAGAAATGGCACCCTCTTTGAGCAGTCCCAAGGAAGGTGCGGTCTTTGTAGAGGATCCCTCCTCCAAGATGTTAGGAATTCGGACACTCTTCAGATCAGCATCACTCAACTCAAGATGAAAGTCATGGAAGCTGTGATGGAGATATACAACTTACACCAATAATAGTCACATGACATCACATGATGTCACACGATGGTGGAGGATCTATGTAGGTGTGTTATGGTAGTACAGAACTCAAATTTTGAGGAAGAAGCTCAAATGACAGATAAATATTCAAAACTGGCACCAACTGTCCAAGAATGCACATTGATACAATCAGATTTTACATAAGTTAAAAAGCAGCACAGGGGTGGGGGTGGGGGAGGGGGTGGGGGTGGGGGAGGGTTTGGGGGGCATAACATGCTACGTGGGAAGAGTAGATGCTAGGACAGAGAATCTACGTATGGGCATTCCCCGTGCACAGACTAGGGGTGTGCCCCGTGCACAGACTAGGGGGTCTAGGGGTGTGCCCCGTGCACAGACTAGGGGTGTGCCCCGTGCACAGACTAGGGGTGTGCCCCGTGCACAGACTAGGGGGTCTAGGGGTGTGCCCCGTGCACAGACTAGGGGGTCTAGGGGTGTGCCCCGTGCACAGGCCGGGGGGTCTAGGGGTGTGCCCCGTGCACAGGCTAGGGGGTCTAGGGGTGTGCCCCGTGCACAGACTAGGGGGTCTAGGGGTGTGCCCCGTGCACAGGCTAGGGGGTCTAGGGGTGTGCCCCGTGCACAGGCTAGGGGGTCTAGGGGTGTGCCCCGTGCACAGACTAGGGGGTCTAGGGGTGTGCCCCGTGCACAGACTAGGGGGTCTAGGGGTGTGCCCCGTGCACAGACTAGGGGGTCTAGGGGGTGTGCCCCATGCACAGACTAGGGGGTCTAGGGGTGTGCCCCGTGCACAGACTAGGGGGTCTAGGGGTGTGCCCCGTGCACAGGCTAGGGGGTCTAGGGGTGTGCCCCGTACACAGACTAGGGGGTCTAGGGGTGTGCCCCGTGCACAGACTAGGGGGTCTAGGGGTGTGCCCAGTGCACAGACTAGGGGGTCTAGGGGTGTGCCCCGTGCACAGGCTAGGGGGTCTAGGGGGTGTGCCCCGTGCACAGGCTAGGGGGTCTAGGGGTGTGCCCCGTGCACAAGAACATGTTTCTAGGACCGTTTTGGACCACTCTAACATAGTAGTGCTATGAAGAGATCTTCCTTCCACCTATTTGGCTGGTGGCTTCCCCCACACCACATACATACATGGGTTGGTAGCCCTACCCTTCACTGGACAGGACCTGCTGAGTTGTCACATGATGCTACGTAGATTAGCAGGGTGTTCCCTACTGCCAGTCACATGATGTCACACAATGCCAGCTGATCGAGGTGTGTTCTACTAATAGCACATGATGTCACATGATGTCACACAATGCCAGCTGATCGAGGTGTGTTCTACTAATAGCACATGATGTCATGTGACCAATGTGTGCTCCACTGAACACTCACTCTCTCTCAGCTGAGGGGCTTGTTGGGGTAAAGGTCTTGCTTTGATAGACCTCTTTCTGATACTTGACAGTACACACAGCATCCTTGTCTGCGGAGAAGGAAGAAGAGCATCAATTGCAGAACTCTCACCTTCAGTGTACACACACACACACACACACACACACACACACACACACACAACAAACACACACAACACACACACAACACAAAGCCTCGTTGTCTTACCCTTAACCACCTCCAGTGGGTGGTACAAGCGGACCAGGAGAAAACTGTAGTAGAAGGCAGAGCAACTAGAGCAGAACCACACGGGATCTGAGACTGAACTAACCCAGCATAGTTCACATCTCCTGTGGACACCATCTTGTCCACCATCACAGGCTTAGGAGGTGCAGCTACCTTCACTTGAGGGGTGGTCGACAGCTCTGTGCTAAACTTTGCTTTCTACAAACAAGTGGTGAGTCCAAAGTGAGGTGAACATGTGACCGTCATGTGACACAATAAACAAAGGAAAATTAATTGGCATACCTGGCTATGTGTGTACATGTAACAGTATGGTGTTTCAATACACGGGGCAACATGCCAACATGTATCCACAGGGCAACATGCCAACATGTATCCACAGGGCAACATGCCAACATGTATCCACAGGGCAACATGCAAACATGTATCCACAGGGCAACATGCAAACATGTATCCACAGGGCAACATGCAAACATGTATCCACAGGGCAACATGCCAACATGTATCCACAGGGCAACATGCAAACATGTATCCACAGGGCAACATGCCAACATGTATCCACAGGGCAATATGCCAACATGTATCCACAGGAGAACATGCCAACATGTATCCACAGGGCAACATGCAAACATGTATCCACAGGAGAACATGCCAACATGTATCCACAGGAGAACATGCCAGCATGTATCCACAGGAGAATGCAAAGAATCCAAAAGTGCAACATTTGTGAATAACATAATAACAGTGATGTGCGACTGATGATCACAGGCTGAAAGTACAGCTGCGGATGAGCCAACCGTCCAGCTATGCAAGCATACAAGAACTTGGGCTGGTGAGTTGATGAAGCCTCGGACATACTTTATCCCAAACACTACTGGAATAGCACCACCTGCCACAGCACTATCAGAGATATCAGCTGGGTGATACGACATCATCCTTGAGGCACACCCACTGCCCATTGAAGGACAACAGATCAACTGGTTCAGAAATGATATCAACATTGGTTCAAGATCACCAAATATGGGCAAAAGGGAACTATCAAGAATACACAGTACACACATAGTACAAGAATATCAAATGACAACTGTTTGACATCAGCATGTGAGGAGCATGTGAGGAGCATGTGAGGAGCATGTGAGGAGCATGTGAGGAGCATGTGAGGAGCATGCGAGGAGCATGTGAGGAGCATGCGAGGAGTATGTGAGGAGCATGTGAGGAGCATGCGGGAGCATGTGAAGAGCATGTGAGGAGCATGTGAGGAGCATGCGAGGAGCATGTGAGGAGCATGCGAGGAGCATGTGAGGAGCATGCGAGGAGTATGTGAGGAGCATGTGAGGAGCATGCGAGGAGCATGTGGGAACATGTGAGGAGCATGTGAGGAGCATGTGAGGAGCATGTGAGGAGCATGTAAGGAGCATGTGAAGAGCATGTGGGAGCATGTGAGGAACATGTGAGGAGCATGTGAGGAGCATGTGAGGAACATGTGACGGACAAGTGAGGAGAATGTGAGGAGCATGTGAGGAGAATGTGAGGAGCATGTGAGGAGCATGTGAGTAGTATGTGATGGACATGTGAGGAGCATGTGAGAAAGTTCTGGTATTGAATGTCTGACCTTTAAGTCACGTCTAGATAGTAGACTGGAATGTCGGGCAGACAATGAGTCTCCTTCAGAATCAGCATCAGAGGTAGTCTTGGTCTTCCTGTCTCTCTCATTCTCCCAACTGGAACGCCCATCTTGGCTCGACAACCCAAAGGGATTGAACTTTGAAAAACTGAAGAAAATGAACAGTGTGTACAGCTGAAGTGATTAAAATAAGAGAGAATATATTATAGGGTAATATAATTTCTATTTATAACACAAATAGTTACTTCACACACACACACATACACACACACACACACACACACACAGAAATACATATACACCACACCCACACACCCACACACACAGACACATGCATACACACAGACACACACCCACACCCACAGACACACCACACGCCCACACCCACACCCATGACATTCACACACCCACACACACAGACACACGCATACACAGACACACCCACCCACCCACACACATACACACTGCACACACAGACACACACTACACACACATGCACACACATGCACACACACATGCACACACATGCACACACAGACACACACACACAGACACACACACACACAAACACACACACACACACACACACACACACACATACACACACAGACACACACACACACACACACACATACACACACACACACACACACACACACAGATCAAATCCATGCACCAGACAAAACTGACAGTCCACATACATGTACATAGTTCTCACCTGCTCTCTGCATTCTTTTTGAAGTTTTCAATTCTAAACTTCCAACGTCGTCCATGGGACTTCCCCATCTACTTCAGAGGGACATCCCCCATACCAAGCACACACAGGAAAAACACATGGAGCATGTCTCAACCAACCAAAACCTTTGAGAACAGCATAGCCCAGTTGTTGGCGGCTCTCTCCTGTTCCAACTTCTCAGACTAACATCAAACAAATAACAAGAACCATTCAAAAGGACAATGAGCTCAGAGGCAAATGAAGACAATAGTATTGTATTCTGAACAGACACATTTGCATACATTCTTGACTGATAACACGCCCACACCCACACCCACACACGTCACATCTGTTGGCATTCACTACTTCACATTCCATGCTTAGCCTCTATGAGGTTGGACATGTTGACATGGCAGGTTTAGAACAGATGTATTTACTCATACAAGAGAAAGAAAAGCCAACACACCCAGGTAAGGGACAAAATACACTTCCACTTGTCCCCCCCCTCCCCCACACACAAACACACACACACAAACACACACACACATACACACAAACACACACACACACACACAAACACACACACACACAAACACACACACACACACACACACACACACACACACACACACACACACACACACACACACTTGTAACTTGATATACCACAGCCTGCAGCTAGTGCTGGCTATTGTGGCCTCACTGTTGGACCCCAAAAGGGCCCAATGGAGGTGAGCCACCAGACACCAGTGAGGGAGAGACCCACTGGATATGGGCCCACCTGCCTCCACCATCCCTGATGGCCTCCTAGTGCACTCAGGGGTTGCCCATCTGTGAGGTTGCAAGCCCCACGAGATGGGGAGGGCTGGGCTGCTGCCGGAGAGCGGTGTCCACCTAACTCATAAGTGCATCCCATGCAGCCCAGACCGCAACCCCCCCCCCCCCCCCCCCACCCCACCCAGCAACCTTGACACCACCTGCTGACGGGCGATACCACAGCCACTAAACAAAGGAGGTGAGACAGCGGCCCCAGTCACACAAGACCACTAACTCACAGCAGCAGTGGTTCCCAGCCCTAAACTCGGTAATATCCAGGCTAATAGCATCTAGGGCACCAGCCAATGACTAGCACCCTGCTAAGAGACTGATGAAGAAATAACCAAGTCATATTTAATGTTTCCAGTGGTTGAGGCTGACAGGAATGATTTTACCTGTAAGCTGCTGAGAGTCCCAACTTTCATCCTTTTAAAAGCACCACCTGCTGGCAACAGGCTTAAGCTCTTAAAAGAGATTATTAACCAGCCCCTCACACCAACTGGACTGGACGGGGACACACACACACACACACACACACACACACACATACACACACACACACACACACACAAATACACACTCATACACACACACACACACACATACACACACACACACACACACACACACGCACGCACAAATGCACACACACACACACAAACACACACACACACACACACACACATACATACACACATGTACACACACACACACACAAACACACACACACACACACACACACACACACACACACACTGGTTTTTACTCTGAGAGTTTGCTATAACAAACCTCTGATGCTAGCAGCTCAATCTTCTTCAAAGCAATTGTTACCTGTTTCTGCTTGCTTTATGTAGAGAGAAAATGCGTATGTACCACATCAATGCACACACACACACACACACACACACACACACACACACACACACACACACACACACACACACACACACACACACACACACACACACACACACACACACACACACACACACACACACACACACACACACACACACACACACACACACACACACATACACACACACACACACACACACACACACACACACACACACACACATACACACATACACACACACATATGTGAAGGGAAAATCCCTAACCTCTCCTGCTGGCCCTGGATTTCCCTAAGAACAACTACCTTCTCCTCCCAAGAGGATGAGTAGAGACGGACCAATCGGATCAGCTCGTTCAATGGGGTACAGAGGTCTGACTGGCTATATATGCGGAAGAGGGAGACAGTCATATAGGAAGAAGACAAGGGTGTATCTGAGTGAGGAGGGAGACAGTCATACAGGAAGAAGACAAGGGTGTATCTGAGTGAGGAGGGAGACAGTCATACAGGAAGAAGACAAGGGTGCATCTGGGTGAGGAGGGAGACAGTCATACAGGAAGAAGACAAGGGTGCATCTGGGTGAGGAGGGAGACAGTCATATAGGAAGAAGACAAGGGTGCATCTGGGTGAGGAGGGAGACAGTCATACAGGAAGAAGACAAGGGTGCATCTGGGTGAGGAGGGAGACAGTCCTCTGAGGGGGCAGGGTTCCTGGCTAAGCCCCCCCCTCCCCCCAAGGCAAATGTTTTAAACACTTAATATAATAAGTATCGGAATAATTAGAGAACGCACACACGTCATATCATTCACATTTTGCACACATTACAATCATGAGTAAGTGCATAACTTCACCACTGCCTACTGCGTGGCAGTGTGGCTGTGTGGCTATTGAGCACACTCATGCCATGTGCATACTTGCCTCTGCTTACACACATGCCAGGTTGATCCCAAAAACTTACTTCAGGTAAACCCTAAATGTGACCAGAGATCAATGTCTACACACACACACACACACACACACACACACACACACACACACACACACACACACACACACACAGAGCAACACACACAGCAACACACACACACACACACACACACACACACGCACGCACACACACACACACACACACACACACACACACACACACACACACACACAACACACACACACACACAACCCATACAACCCACACACATACACACAACACACACAGCACATAGACTACATGACACTCATGCAGTCCATCAAATTCAGATGTCATAGAAAGAGAAAAACAAAGTTAACTTGTGAACCCCCATTCCATCCCCACAACAAATTATCCATATGAGCCTGACTCTAAATAGTGCCCACCAACCTCCTCATCACTCCAGACACCAATATAGTCAACCTCATTAGCAATTTCCTTGGGAGGGAATAGAAGATCAAATCATCCTTGAATCCACTGACCTGTGATGGAGGAAGAGATGGGAGACAGATGGAAGGCTTCAATTTACTAGATTGAAGGTTTCGGGTCAATTAGTGACGTCCAAATGACATCACAGTTTGGCAATCAAATGCCATACAAATGAAATGCAAAATAATTAGTTACGTTTGCCACTTGCTTAGGGTGAAAAGCCCTTGGAATGTCCCTCCTTCAGATGATAATTAGTTCCCATTCACTCCATCCATACTTAGTGTAGACCTAATGACAAACCACATCCAGTACTGACCTGTATACTGAAAGACCACGCTCATACCAACCTACATGGTGAAAGACCACACCCACACCAGTCCGTCCCAAGCACACCAACCCACACACTGATGTAGCGAACCTTTTCAGCGGTCCTGAGGGGGTTTGTTATAGAGGTTTAACTGTATTCATTCATTAGTTGTGAGAAAATCAGCCAACAGCTAAAACATGCTGTAGCTACTGCTCTTCCTGTGGTCTGTCATTGGACTACAAGCACTGTGCTGCCACTACAAGCACTGTGCTACCACTACAAGCACTATTCTACCACTACAAGCACTGCGCTGCCACTACAAGCACTGTGCTACCACTACAAGCACTGTGCTACCACTACAAGCACTGTGCTGCCACTACAAGCACTGTGCTACCACTACAAGCACTGTGCTACCACTACAAACACTGTGCTGCCACTACAAGCACTGTGCTACCACTACAAGCACTATTCTACCACTACAAGCACTGCGCTGCCACTACAAGCACTGTGCTACCACTACAAGCACTGTGCTGCCACTACAAGCACCGTGCTACCACTACAAGCACTATTTTACCACTACAAGCACTGTGCTGCCACTACAAGTACTGTGCTACCACTACAAGCACTGTGCTGCCACTACAAGCCCTGTGCTATCACTACAAGCACTGTGCTACCAATACAAGCATTGTGCTACCACTACAAGCACTGTGCTACCACTACAAGCATTGTGCTGCCACTACAAGCCCTGTGCTGCCACTACAAGCACTGTGCTACCACTACAAGCATTGTGCTACCACTACAAGCACTGCGCTGCCACTATAAGCCCTGTGCTGCCACTACAAGCACTGTGCTACCACTACAAGCACTGTGCTGCCACTACAAGCACTGTGCTGCCACTACAAGCACTGTGCTGCCACTACAAGTACTGTGCTGCTATGCCGCAATCATGTGACCATAGCAGACTTTTAGTGATTGGTAGTAGCAATAACGGAACACAAACTAGAACAACTCAAATCACAACATCTGCTCACATGCTTTGAGCTACCAGACTCAACACCGCATCAAACAGAAGCAACACAAGTCAACAGTTCAAGTCCGGCTCACTGCTCACTAGCTAAGTGTCACTGGCACTAGAACCAGATATGATAGAACTAAGATCATATCTATAAATAGTTCCATGTCATATGCTGTCCTCACACACAGATAAGTACAATAATTATTATATCTACGAGTATGTGTTTCGTCCAATTGCTAGACTAACTAGAATCATATGCATCTCATACATAATCAGACTGAAGCCAATACACTTGCATGAATCTCATCAACTATCCTTTGATTATTATCTTTGTCTCCTGTATTTTAACGGATATGACTTTTGCACACGTATAATCATGACGTAATCGCCGTAGCCATGGCAACACACTCACTTCTTCCACAGCTTTTCCCAGCAAATAGTAAGAAACTAGAACGTTCTCACAAAGCGAATCGAACTCTTCAGATCTGCGCTGTTGTTCTTTTGTGGGCTAAAAGCAACAGATAACGGCAAAACTTAGCACTGCACAAGTACCGAATTGCTCGAGTGAAATTGCACGAAAAACAATAGCAATCAACGAAACAAGCAAGAAAAATCATGTTGGTGTTACGGGTTTAAATAGCTATCAGCATTGCACTGGTGGGAGAATTGCTATCGACATAGTTTTCACCTTAGCCGTGAATTCGCTTGCCATTCTCCAGTCCTTTGCGCGATTCCGAGCAGCGAGGGATATTCCCTTGACCACGCCTACTTATTATTTTCTAGGGACAGCCTCCTGCAGCTGAATGCATTCGAGGAACCGCTACAAGGACCGCAAGCCCGACTTCGTACAATTGGCCCGAGCTCATCCTCCTTTGGAAAAGCAGTTGATCAAGAAAGGCGATGATTACGCAACTCTTGACTTCAGAGATCCCAAAAGCCAACGAGAACTAACGGTAGCTCTTCTTAAGCATGACTTCAACCTGAGTGTTGACATCCCCCTTGACAAGCTCATCCCCACTGTGCCCCAAAAGCTCAACTACATCCATTGGATAGAGGACCTTCTTGCTGGCTGCAACAATGGCTGCATTCCAAGAGGTCCTGAAGTAGTGGGGATTGATGTGGGTGAGTGGGCATTGGGAAGTCCTTTGTCTTCAACTCTTGGTTCTCCCATGTGGTTTGTAGTATCTATGGTTCTCCATACACACACACACACAGTGGTAGAAATAGCATTTGACCTTTGCTAGGACAAATGGCTGACCCGGAATTATATTGGTAGGCCATTTTGAAGATTGGTCAGCCATTTTTAACCATCAGAGACGTATGTATGTACATTTGTACATACATAATACCAAGGAATCTTTAGCACTGAACCTTGAGATTGGCAAAGCAAATTGGCACTCAACTGTAATAGCCGATATCAGAGACTCAGCTCTCAGTGATCACTACGTCAGCCAAATGGCTGACCCAACTAAGTTTCAGTCAGCCATATTCATGTTTTGTTTGGAAAATGGCAGATGTCAGGCAGCTATTTGTAGCTCTGCGCACATGTACGTACATACATATGTTTGCTTACACATTAACCTTGATGAGAGTACCATCAGTGCCCCCCCCCCCCCCCCCATCTACTAATTATCCTTAGAGACAAGGTACATGAGCAAAATTCCACACACTCGCTGCTTTTGTAGTTAAAGTTGTACACACACACACACACACACACACACACACACACACACACACACACACACGCACACACACACACACACGCACACACACACACAGTAGCACTCATACAAGTACATTGGTAGTTGCTGTATAGACTTCATAAATACGTAATCCAGCCCTTGTGTCGTGCTGATAATGTTATAGACAAAGCCAACCTGAAAGTGTCGAGGTCGTGTAAACAGAACGGTATTCCTCTACTATGTCTGCTCAAATTCTAAGAAACTGAGCAATTTTCTGTTTGTGAGCAATTGTGTGGTTCTGCACTGCCCGTACCTTCTCTGTGTGACCTCAAACTTTCAACATGATCTAATCCAGCACTCCTGGTCTTCCTGTGCAGTCTCCTCATGTCTCCTCCTCCTTTGTCTGTCTCCATGTCTCCTCCTCCTTTGTCTGTTACTATGTGTCTATGTCTCCTCCTCCTTTGCCTGTGTCTATGTCTCCTCCTCCTTTGCCTGTGTCTATGTCTCCTCCTCCTTTGCCTGTCACTGTCACCTCAGGTACAGGAGCGTCTTGTGTGTACCCTTTGCTTGGCCACACCATCAATGGTTGGGTGTTCATGGCAACTGAAATTGAGCCCTTGTCTGTAGACTTTGCTAGGGAGAACGTGGAGAAGAATGGTCTACAACAGAGCATTGAAGGTGTGTGCTCGTGTGTGTTCTGGTGTGACTGTGTGTACGTATGTGGCACTGTGTGCTCCTGTGTGTGTGTGTGTGTGTGTGTGTGTGTGTGTGTGTTTGTGTGTGTCCTTTCACCAGTTAACCATGTATAATATCTGCAGTCTAAACAAATACAGTATGTTCATCCAGATTGTATAGGGAGCCATGGAAGTGATCCTCTGAGTAGAGGGTAGGTTATTGAGAAACCATACCACTCAGCATTCCATGTAAACTACAGTAGGACAATACTGTGTGCATGCATGCGTGTGTATGTACGTGTGCATGTGTGTGTGGTGCATGTGTGTGTGTGTGTGTGTGTGTGTGTGTATGTGTGTGTGATACTCTCCCTCTTACTGTTGGCAGTGTGTCATGTTGATCAGTCCACATTCCTGGTTGGTGCTCTGAAGGAAGGGAAGAAATACAACTTTTCAATGTGCAATCCACCGTTTTACCCTGAAGATCATGATCTCCATGGGAGCTGTAGTCATGGAGACCGCCCACCAGCATGTTCCATCAACACTGGGCAACCTCATGAGACAGCTACTGTTGGGGGAGAAGAGGTGTTTGTGCAGAAGCTAATTGATGACAGCCTGTGTCTCAGGGACCAGGTGAGGTGGGTTACCTGTTAACTGAATGTTGTTTATCAGTTCGTGTTGTTTCCCATTTTGCTGGTTATCAGTGAGTTTGAGGAGGAAATCCTATGGTTTCTTGCTTCAAGTTTCCTAGTCTCTGGACTCCCAGTTCTCTTTGCCTAACATGCAATGACTATCACTGGTTGCCATCAGTGTTTGTGGGCTCTTCACCTCAAGCTATCTTTATCCCTCACTAAATCTTCACCTTTTCTCTGCCTCACACACTGCCATCAGCCTACCCACACTTCACCCTCACCCTCCCACACTTTACCCTCACCCTCAGCCTACCCACACTTCACCCTCACCCTCCCACACTTCACCCCCTAACCACACTTCACCCTTACCCTACCCACACTTCACCCCCTACCCACACTTCACCCTTACCCTACCCACACTTCACCCCCTAACCACACTTCACCCTTACCCTAACCACACTTCACCCTTACCCTACCCACTCTCTCCACCCCCTCTCTCCACCCCCTCTCTCCGCCCTCCTCTCTATACCCTCCTCTCCCCACCCTCCTCTCTCCATCCCCTCTCTTCGCCCTCCTCTCTACTTCCCCTCTCCCCATCCTCCTCTCTACATCCCCCCTCTCTACACCCCCTCTCCCCGCCCTCCTCTCTACACCCCCTCTCTACACCCTCTCTCTACACCCCCTCTCCCCGCCCTCCTCTCTACACCCCCTCTCTCCGCCCTCCTCTCTACACTCCCTCTCTCCACCCTCCTCTCTACATCCCCTCTCTCTGTCCTCTCTACACTCCCTCTCCCCACCCTCCTCTCTACATCCCTCTCACCACCCTCCTCTCTACACCCCCTCTCTCCGCTCCTCTCTACACTCCACCCTCCTCTCTACATCCTCTCTCTACACCCCCTCTCTCCGCTCCTCTCTACACTCCGCCCTCCTCTCTAAGGTGGTACACAACAATGCTTGGGAAGAAGTCAAGTGTAAAGAAGATCAAAGCATATTTGAAGGATAAGAAAGTGAGTTCTGATGGGTGTAGTGTTCTTCCCTCTCAGTGTATGTGGGAAAGTCTTATCCTTAGTTGACTTCTTGCACAATTTGTCTTCAGAATGAAGTCTTTATTTGCCTTTGTGGAGACCTCTGGTGCATGTATTCTGTCTACGCAAAATAGTGTACCATCATTGCAGACCACGCTTGGTTTTGATGCCCTGGATATGTTGTTTGAAGGGAACCTTACACGAATGTAAATGACACTGGTGTGTGTGTGTGTATGTGTTTGTGTGTGCACGCATGTGTGTGTGTGTGTGTGTGTGTGTGTGTGTGTGTATGTGTTTGTGTGTGTATGCGCGCGCGCGTGTGTGTGTGTGTGTGTGTGTGTGTGTGTGTGTGTGTGTGTGTGTGTGTGTACACCTCTGTTATTGATCACCCGATCTTGTGCTCTTGTACACATGTTGAGCAAACAGTGCTATACAGCAGGGCTGTCTGGAGTTGTCCTTGACTTCCTACACTCTTCACAAGCTAGCCACTCTCCCAGCAGTTTTGTCTTCTCCTGAGGAGGATAATCAGAGAGTGGCGCTAGCTCTTATCACTTCTCCAATCACTGGTATTGTAGCCTGACTGGTTCCAGTGTGTGGTCAGAAATTGGAATGTGAACTGTCTTTGAATCAGGACTTGGACTTAGCTCATTTGTGGTTGTTTATTTATTCTGTAGGTTCCCATGGTAACTAGCACAGAGTTCATCCAAGGCAAAACAAGACGTTGGGGTCTGGCATGGAGTTTTGTACAGTCAGTCAAAGTGAGTGACAGAGAATGACTCCTCCCTGGGGATTTCCCAGTTCAGGGAATATATATTTACGTATATGGATGGGAATCTCCCATCTCATGCTGCATATATGTGCATATACGTATATGTACGTACATATTTCATGGATGGGGAATTCCCATGTCGGAGAACATGCAAGAATACGTACAAGTATGGGTGGCACAGGATTTCCTATCTCTGGGAATGTGTTGGTGTGTGGATGGGGATCTTGTTCTCAGGATGTACGTACGTATGTACGCATGTAGGCGAGCATGCACCATTGTTATGGTTGAGGAGTGCGCACCCTAGCCAGAGCGTCTCCTCCACTTCTGGTACGTTTTCTATTTAAGGGAAAGTTAAAGGATATCTATTTTTGACAGAGTCCCTATAAATCATCCACATATATTAACATTAATGCACTCTGTGTGTGTGCGCGCGCGTGTGTGTGTGTGTGTGTGTGTGTGTGTGTGTGTGCGTGTTTGTGTGTGTGTGTGTGTGTGTGTGTGTGTGTGTTTGTATGTGTGTGTCTGTGTGTGTGCATACTTGAATCACCTCAAGACATGTTCTGTGGCAAAGGTTGCTCGTTTTGAGGCATGAATTGAGTGGGCTGTCAACTGGCCCATTTGCTAACCCAAGGGGGTATTGCACATTGTGAACCATTAACACCTGACCACTCCACCACCCACAATATGCTGGGAAGCCAGGAGAGGGTAACCACTTGAACTCCACAGGACAGCGTTGAGTGGGTGAGGGAGAAGGCCAGCTCCCAGTCTCCCACCTCAGACTATTGTTATCTTCAGCTAATCTATGTTTTCGAATCAGACGAGCTCATCATTAGCAGCAATGACCCATGGTGAGCGTGCACTTGTAAGGCTTTCCCTTTCCCTCATTCCTTCCTTCTTCACTTGGTCTTAGCCACCAACACTTTGTCACCACTGACCTTACTGTCGCTAGGGTGACCTGAGTGTTGCTAGGGTGGCCTGAATGTTGCTAAGGTGTCCTGAACATCCGGGATGACCTGAGTGTAGCTCAAGTGGCATAAACATGTTAAGCTGAGATACACAATGACGCGTGCCATGTACTTATGTAATCCTTGGAGGAGTGCGGTAACTTGGTACTATGGGATGGAGGGCAGCTCTGGCCCCTTGGAGGAGTGTGGTCACTTGGTACTATGGGATGGAGGGCAGCTCTGGCCCCTTGGAGGAGTGTGGTAACTTGGTACTATGGGATGGAGGGCAGCTCTGGCCCCTTGGCTGTGTGTAAGCACATACTTTACAATCATGTACTGAGGCTACCTGGAGAGTGGGCCTTATAGGTATATTGTCTTTCCAGGTTCTGAGAGAAACTCAGAGCTTGTGGGAGCTGTGTGTGGAGAATGGTTCGGTTGTTCTAGCTACATGTCTATCAGCTCAGCACTTTGTGTGGTGAGGATTGTTTGTGATAGCATTGGTATCACCTGCTCCTATGTCAACTCTACAGGTTCCTGGTAAGACGCAGTCCTCAGCCCAGAGATCATGTTACAAAGCAGTTCTGAAGAAGTCTTCTGCTGAAATGGGCTGCCCAAAAGGTACTAGTCCCCTGACCAAATATGCTAGTGTGCGATTTGAGGCATTGTTGGACCGACTAGAGGTTAGCTCCCACATTCTGTAGTGGTCAAGTTTGTACAAGCACTGTTGACCCTTCCTATGCTAACTAAAGTACATTGTGCAATGATGCAAGGGAACTGGTTACTGTGAACACTACTGTTTACATTTATTTTGAAACATTTATTGCTAATATTGTTTTGATAAATGATAATAATTGTTTGATTGTACAAATTGATTGTTTACAAACAATTGCCTCTTGTGTTCAAGTGGGCGTGCAGAGGTGTTTGCTGCCTAGTCAGGTGTATTGCCAACTGAAGGAGATCTGCTTAGCAGGTGCTTGTGGACATACCTTACAGCACGCTGGTGAAAGATTGCGTGAGGATTTGATCTGCTATTAGCACCTTTTTCTCTATACCTGGTTCAGTACACGCTTGTGGGTAGTACCATTACTATCTATGGTAGTACACTCTCCTCACTTTGTCCCTACCTCATGTACAGTACACAGACTAGTACACTCTCCTCACTCTGTCCCTACCTCATGTTCAGTACACAGACTAGTACACACTCCTCACTCTGTCCCTACCTCATGTTCAGTACACAGACTAGTACACACTCCTCACTCTGTCCCTACCTCATGTTCAGTACACAGACTATTCCTGACGACAAGTACTTCGTATAGCCAGTACTGATTTGGTGTGCTCTATGTCCATGCTAACCTGTATACGACATGGGTCTGCCTCAACTAGTGTTAGTCCATCTTATATACAACTTATGTGACATAATTTGTATGGAAACTCTGTGAAAGGTGTGTACAGATTTTGTACAAACCATGTACTGACTTTATACAGTGACCGTGCACAAGTTGTGTATGTGCAGTGTGTGTGTGTGTGTGTGTGTGTGTGTGTGTGTGTGTGTGTGTGTGTGTGTGTGTGTGTGTGTGTGCCAGTGTGTGTGTGTGTGTGTGTGTGTGTGTGTGTGTGTGTGTGTGTGTGTGTGTGTGTGTGTGTGTGCATGTTGTGTGTGTGTGTGTGTGTGTGTGTGTGTGTGTGCGTGTTAGTGTTAGTGTGTGTGTGTGTGTGTGTGTGTGTGTGTGTGTGTGTGTGTGTGTGTGTGTGTGTGTATGTGTGTATGTGTGTGTGTGTGTGTGTGTGTGTGTGTGTATGTGTGTGTGTGTGTGTGTGTGTGTGTATGTGTGTGTGTGTGTGTGTGTGTGTGTGTGTGTGTGTGTGTGTGTGTGTGTCACCAGCTGGTGTGAGGGGCTGGTTAATAATCTCTTTTAAGAGCTTAAGCCTGTTGCCAGCAGGTGGTGCTTTTGGAAGGATGAAAACTGGAACTCTCAGCAGCTTATAGGTAAAATCATTCCTGTCAGCCTCAACCACTGGAAACATTAATATGACTTGGGTATTTCTTTATCAGACTCTTAGCAGGGTGCTAGTCGTTGGCTGGTGCCCTAGGTGCTATTAGCCTGGATATTACTGAGTTTAGGGCTGGGAATCACTGATGCTGTGAGTTAGGTGGACACACCACCGCTCTTCAGCTGCAGCCCAGCCCTACCCATCTCGTGGGGCTTGCAACCTCACAGATGGGCAACCCCTGAATGCACGAGGGGCCATCAGGGATGGTGGGGGTAGCTGGGCCCATATCCAGTGGGCTCTCCCTCACTGATGTCTGGTGGCTCACACCCAGTTGGGCCCCTTTGGGGGCCCAACAAGGGGGCCACAATAGCCCGCACTGCAGGCTGTGGTATTACAAGTTACAAGTGTGTGTGTAGTCTGTATACAGTGTGTGTATACACTACAGGCAGTGTGTCTCAGTGTACAGTGACTGTAATGTGCACAGTGTAGAAGTGTGTATTAGCACTGTCCAGGTAGCTCCAGTATGGAGCACAGTCCAGGTAGCTCCAGTGTGGAGCACAGTCCAGGTAGCTCCAGTGTGGAGCACAGTCCAGGTAGCTCCAGTGTGGGGCACAGTCCAGGTAGCTCCAGTGTGGGGCACAGTCCAGGTAGCTTCAGTGTGGAGCACAGTCCAGGTAGCTCCAGTGTGGGGCACAGTCCAGGTAGCTCCAGTGTGGGGCACAGTCCAGGTAGCTCCAGTGTGGGGCACAGTCCAGGTAGCTCCAGTGTGGGGCACAGTCCAGGTAGCTCCAGTGTGGAGCACTGTCCAGGTAGCTCCAGTGTGGAGCACAGTCCAGGTAGCTCCAATGTGGAGCACAGTCCAGGTAGCTTCAGTGTGGCCACTCAACCAGTGAACCTGTACATGCTAAGCATAGCAATGCCGTGCGTCACAGATCAACACTTGTGCAGCTTGTAACATACACAGACCACAGAGATGGGTTTATTCTAGGAACTAGTTGAAGAGTTTCTTAGAATTAGTTACACTTTACTCAAGTCTTCTATGTATGTATAGGGGAGGTTCTAGGGTTTCTTCAGACAGGCTTCTTAGAAATCATCTGCCACAATAGGCATTTGTATACTGCCCTGAGTTCATCCCACGTACATATGCAGGTGTAGTGACTGATTTACATAGTGGAGTTGTAGAGCTGCTTGTGGTAAGATGAGAACCTGTGGAGTGTAGACTTTGCCCTTATACCAAGTCAATACAGTATTTGTGTTATGTGTGAATGTGTGTACCCAAAGCCGAATCAGCATGTATATCACTGGTTCACATTCCTCGCTTTTCCTACTCTTTGAGTCGTTCGTAGAATCATTCCATTCAAGTGCAGGAAACCTAGACTGTCTGCATAGCCAATACCATCTAAGTTCAGCTGTCTATGGTCTTCCTACGTTGTAGGTGGAACACTGTGATGTAGATGAAGCCACTGGTGTGTGGGTCTGCAAGACCAAGCTTGCTACATGGGCCAACCAAAGGAGAAAGAGAAGAATTTTACAGTCATCCCTCTCTGACACAGCAGCAAAGAAGAAGCACTTGTCTACGGATTCAGGAGCTAATGAAAGTGCTAGTAATGAGAACACTCGTGAGGTGTTGCCCGCAGAGTTCTCATCAGATGGTGTCAACGTCGATGAGTCGGAACTGGCTGCGCGGCTCCGTGACTTGTCACCTCCTTACGTCATGACGTTCCGAGCTATGATCTATGCCGATGTCTGCCCGCAGAATGTTGTCTTGGAAGTGGAGCTACTTGATGGCGAAAATGGAGACCACCTCCACCAGCTTCTACAGTACATCCGTAACCACTGGTGACGGTATTTGATTTATCATTTACTCTAATCGACACTTTGCTTTATTGTTTTTATGTATTTGGCAATTATTGAATTCACTAATAAGAAATAATTTTCATTCTGAATTTGATAATACTAACTTGAGAAAGTAATGAAGCTTTGTTAATAAAAAGTGATGAATAAATTAAAAAACAGCAATTGTTACAGAAATTGTCTGTTGAGTCTCAGTAGCTGTGTCGTTGTCATACGTCCTCATACAACCAATCCCCCAGTGATCACTTCTATGGCCTTCTTTGCTTCTGTACAAACCCCCAGCCACAGCTGGGTGGAGTAGTGCAGTGTTATGTTGTTGCCGTGACAGACATTCCTCACCCACTTCTGATGTTCGGAGTCTAGCAGTCCATTGTCGCAGCTCCAGTTGTCATGGCTTTCTAATGAGTGGTGTATTTGGTTTTGACACTCTGAGATGATCCTTTCCACACTTGGACTCTTCATTGTAATGGCCTGAGCTGCCTTCAGCAATGAGTTCACACAGTCCAGGTAGAAGTGAATCTTGCTGCCCTCGGGTGGGTACTGCACCGAATCCAAGCTTAAGTGGTAGACTC
>CAUJGJ010000025.1:84700-87200 GCA_963170055.1 Halisarca cf. caerulea
TGGAACTTGCACACTCAAATGTTCTCAAATGAAGCTTACTTACAAAATCCATGAATATTACTTATCACAAACATTTAAACACATGTAAAGCAGTACGTCCTAGCATTAGAGGCAGGACAGACAGATTCTGACTGTTCTAAGAGTACATGGCCTAATTCCATGTCAAGGATCTTTTAAAAGAGTAGGTTGGCCATTGCTGTTGTCCTAAATTAATAGCATACAGTGTTCTACCTGGTGCTGTGACTTGTCAGATCAGCTGTATGAGGAGTAACAATGCTGACTCTTGACAGGTATACCCCTTTCTTTGCATTTCAGTAGCTGCTAGTGAGTATTGCTAGGTCTCACTGTTTATCTATAAAATTGTGGATCGACCATTTTAAGTTTCGCATAAGAAATTGACTGATATTGGACTACTATGTCTGAGGCATGGAAAGTACCACGGTTCTGCTCAGTAGAGTCTCACAGGAAGCAGGAACCAATACTGGTGTGATCGCATGTGGAATGCCCCCTATGATAACACCACATTGCATGCATACCATCCACTCCACACTGTACAGAGCACCCTCCACACTGTACAGAGTACCCTCTGCATTGTACAGAGCACCCTCCACACTGTACAGAACACCCTCTGCACTGTACAGAGCACCCTCCACACTGTACAGAGCACCCTCTGCACTGTACAGAGTACCCTCTGCACTGTATACAGCACCCTCTGCACTGTACAGAGCACCCTCCGCACTGTACAGAGCACCCTCTGCACTGTACAGAGCACCCTCCACACTGTACAGAGCACCCTCTGCACTGTATACAGCACCCTCTGCACTGTACAGAGCACCCTCCGCACTGTACAGAGCACCCTCTGCACTGTATAGAGTACCCTCTGCACTGCATAGGGTACGCCCAACATGGACCACTTCTTCACCAGCTCAGCCTCCTCATGAGCATAATAGTGGTCCCTGCATGAGAGGCATGTCTGTAGCTGCTTCTGACTAAGAATACAATCAAAAGTACAGCACCTGTGATACCTTGGGGGCCATATTCCCCCTCCCCCGGGATCACAGTAATCCTAGGGTTGTTTAGTTCAGAATAGTGAGTTTTCATGAAAAACCCTTATCTGTTGAATACAGTACTCTTGGATAGTCATTATATACTCCTCATTCTGCCCCCGCCTCATGCAAGACCATTGAAAACACCTTGGATGGTAAGTACCTCTGATAGTGAGTACTTGTTTTGCCTTCCCTTGTGTCTGCCTCCATCAAAGTATCACACTTCTGGCATGAGTGACCCGCTATAAGCCTCTGTTTCCACACCAGGATGTGAGGCATGGTAGCAGTCATGTACACATGTACATATGATATTTCCAGATGGAAACTGACTATCAAGCTTTGAGTGGTCTATCTGGTGAATGTGACTATATAGGTGTGTTGTTTCACCAACACCTCATTATCCTTGCACTGCACACACCAATTGAGTGGTGCAGCACTTGCACACAGGAAGCCACCATATCGGTGAGCAACATTCCACACAATTCATGAAATCCCAAAAGTAGTGCTTACGTCATTTGTGACGTTTGGGAAAAACTCAAATTAGAAAGCTAAAGTTGGAAAGAATACAAGTTGAAAGGAAATGAATTATGGCTAATGTGAACCGTATCTAGGAGATCAGAGGTGGGCACAAACAATGACAACAGCTTATAAGCTTTACACTGGATCTGACCAACAGGTATGCACAGAACAGCACCAATGATCATGACCTTGGTGTGAGGTCATTAGGACTAGGTTCACCGTCTAGACTTAGTCCTGGACTGTCTCGAATCAAATATTATTAGCATCCTAGAGTGAATTGACCGAGCTGGGCTTCTCTGAACTGATGGTCACACACTCTCACACTAACCTAATGAATCGATGTAGTATCAGCATCAGGAATCTTTATATCCTGGGGAACCAATAGCTAGGGGCTACTATGAAGGCACACAGATATATATGAGAGACAAAAATAAACATAACAAAGTACAGCGAAGTAAAATTTAACTGAAGTCAAAATGTCATGCAGAGTTTAATTTATTCAGAATGTCATGCACATATTATGTAGAGTGAAATTTTTGTGATATGCAATAAAGATGGAGTGCGAGAAGACTACTGACAGCTATACGAGGTGTAAAATTAAATAAAAACGAGTGTGTGCGTGTGCGCGCGTGAGGTGTCAGACATAAGTAGAAACAGTTTGAGTATCTATGCCTACATTAAGCAATAGCATGATGTCTGCCATCGAAAGCAGGTCATAGACAAACGAGTTACTATTGACTTTAATTTTTGCCCGCATGACCAGCATTTGGTGAGCGTGCTTCACTTCCTCGGCTGGGGCAATCTTGGCAATGGAGAAGGCCATCAGAATTATTCTGGAGCACTATAATTACCATAGACACTCTATACTACGTTACGTAGTATAGAGTGTCTATGAAATTACAGCCCTCCAATTTTTATCACGTGATACTCCACTT
>CAUJGJ010000025.1:91400-153900 GCA_963170055.1 Halisarca cf. caerulea
TGTGAATGCAACAAACCTCTTGAAAGTTGGGTACTCCTAATGACATTATGCTGCCACTTGAATTGGAAGGAGGTCATAAACAGATATGTGCAATGATTATCCCGATAGTCACGATGTCAAAATCACTGACAATATGGTTATCACCATTGTCATGATTATTGCCCAACCCTATTTGGGAGGTGGTACAGGGGAATCCCCACCATTCTGCTGTACAAGAGGGGTGTCACGGGAATCCCCATCACCATGTAATACTGCTATTTGGGATTGTTTTGTAGTGGATAGCACAGACAGTGTTTCAGCCGCTGGTTCAGGAGATGAAGAACATCAACTCTCGTCTGGAGAGCTTGGGACACGCCCACTACCAGCTAGGGAAGGCCCCCCTCCACACTCTGAGGCACCTCACCATCACAGAGGCACAGGCTCTTCCCACACTACAGATGATATTACCATATTTGGAAGTTTCCAGCTACCAGGATTATGTTTATCAACGGATTATAGGTGAGCTACATTATCACTCCTCCCCTCCCCTCCCCTCCCCCCCCCCTCCATCTCCCTTGTGGTTCCACCTATATGGTTTAGTAGTGGGGTATCCCCCTGTCCTGTCTCATCTATGGGGTATCGCCCTGTCCTGTCTCATCTATGGGGTATCCCCTGTCCTGTCTCATCTATGGGGTATCCCCTGTCTTGTCTCATCTATGGGGTATCCCCTGTCCTGTCTCATCTATGGGGTATCCCCTGTCCTGTCTCATCTATGGGGTATCCCCCTGTCCTGTCTCATCTATGGGGTATCGCCCTGTCCTGTCTCATCTATGGGGTATCCCCTGTCCTGTCTCATCTATGGGGTATCCCCTGTCCTGTCTCATCTATGGGGTATCCCGTCCTGTCTCATCTATGGGGTATCCCCTGTCCTGTCTCATCTATGGGGTATCCCCTGTCCTGTCTCATCTATGGGGTATCCCCTGTCCTGTCTCATCTATGGGGTATCCCCTGTCCTGTCTCATCTATGGGGTATCCCCTGTCCTGTCTCATCTATGGGGTATCCCCCTGTCCTGTCTCATCTATGGGGTATCGCCCTGTCCTGTCTCATCTATGGGGTATCCCCTGTCCTGTCTCATCTATGGGGTATCCCCTGTCCTGTCTCATCTATGGGGTATCCCGTCCTGTCTCATCTATGGGGTATCCCCTGTCCTGTCTCATCTATGGGGTATCCCCTGTCCTGTCTCATCTATGGGGTATCCCCTGTCCTGTCTCATCTATGGGGTATCCCCTGTCCTGTCTCATCTATGGGGTATCCCCTGTCCTGTCTCATCTATGGGGTATCCCCTGTCCTGTCTCATCTATGGGGTATCCCCTGTCCTGTCTCATCTATGGGGTATCCCCTGTCCTGTCTCATCCATGTCACCTGTGGATCCATAGCATGCCATGACTAGCCTACAGCCTTAGTTCACTAATGGACAATCTTTGCCCGCTCCTCTATTTCAACCACCACTCCAGCTTGAAGTAGTTCATAAATGCACCACTGACCCAGTTGTCTGCACCTCCCTCACAGAGATTGGCAGTGACAGTTGTCTGAAGCAGTTTAAGTGGAACGGCGGTGGGCTGTGGAATGGACGAGAGTGGAACATCGATCTACCTTCAGATGCTCAGGTAACAACCTTTCTAGTGACTATGAGGACTGGTTGCAACTAACAGGAATGGTCAAGATAGCTTGTAAGCTTTTCCTTGCCCTTTCTGGGAGCCAACACTCACTTAACTGCTGATCTCAGAAGTGTTAAGGACCTTGAATGATGTGGGCTTTTTATAGACTCTGGGGGCATCTTGGAAGTGTGGGTGAGCGGGCATTGTAATTAGATGCATTGGGGGTAGGTAGCCTAGCCCAGCCCACCACCACGCCCCCTGTACTTGGCGACTACAACCTCGGTGGTCAGTAAAGTAGCCATTCATGTGTGCAATCCTGTCCAATGTGGTTAGTATATACGATCAAGGGTTAACTATCAGGAGCACTTATCAGCGTTGTTTTCAGCACTGTACACGAGGTAGGGAGGGAGCCTGTACACGAGGTAGGGAGGGAGCCTGTACACGAGGTAGGGAGGGAGCCTGTACACGAGGTAGGGAGGGAGCCTGTACACGAGGTAGGGAGGGAGCCTGTACACGAGGTAGGGAGGGAGCCTGTACATGAGGTAGGGGGGGAGCCTGTACACGAGGGAGGGAGGGAGCCTGTACACGAGGTAGGGAGGGAGCCTGTACACGAGGGAGGGAGGGAGCCTGTACACGAGGGAGGGAGGGAGCCTGTACACAAGGTAGGGAGGGAGCCTGTACACGAGGGAGGGAGGGAGCCTGTACACGAGGGAGGGAGGGAGCAAGGAGTACATGCTGTCCATGTACTTGCGTTACTAACCAATTCTGATTCTTTGGAGTCAAGTGTGTGAAGTAGTATGGCTTCTTCAGGCACCAGTGAATGTGTTGTGAAGCCATTGACTGATGTACTGGACAATGTCAAGTCAGTGGACTAATGGAGGGAGGCATCCGTTGCTGTTCATTGTCCCCTGCACCAGAGGAGTACCCTCAACTGCTGCTGCTCTGCTAAGGTCACCTCCAGTTGCAGACATGCATTGTCTTTGCAAACCTGACATCATACCATGCGAGGCAGCTAGTTTTTGGAGTAACTATGGTAATATGAGCTACAACAGTTGGCAGGGAGTTTACCTAATTTGGTATTAACCTTTAACTCAACTTTTACCAACATCTAAATTGGGAAAAGTTGACCTTATGTAGCATCTCACCCTAGGGTTGCTCCCCTAGGGTTGTCCGAGGGATTTGGTGTATAACAGCTAGATGTGTGTGTGTGTGTGTGTGTGTTGATGGAAGCTGGTCTGCTGAAGGCTGGTCCCTCCTGTAGATTGTGATCCACTGCCTGTGTTGCTACCTGGATGCAAACCTTGTCCCTCTACCGCTCCTGACTGACAAGACATTCTCTCAACTTCACTTCATGAAGACACCTTCCAAACCGAGTACGTGTGTGCCTTGTACAGTCCCGTGTGTGCCTTGTACAGTCCCGTGTGTGCCTTGTACAGTCCTGTGTGTGGTTGTTGTGTGTACTGTTTCTAGCTAGAGTAATTCCCTTTCAGATGACAAGACGGACATTTGCATCTATCAGACTTCAGTGAACCCTCCTCACTTCAAGGTTGTTAGGAAGCAGGTTGTCATGGAGATACCCAAGGTAGTGTGTACTGCAAGTGCTCCCTAGTGACACACACACACACATTCGATAGCGTGCACATACACACACACGTGCACACGCGCGCACACACACACACACACACACACACACCTGTAAGTGCTGTTTGCATCAACCTCCCTTCCCCAGGGCTTCAACAACTTGTTTTATGCTATCATTGTTTTCTTGCATGAGATCCAAAGCAAGAATAGTGGAATGCTTGGGTAGGACCCTGTAATTATTTTTATTGAGTTATTCTGGCCACACCCTCTTGTCCCACCTCAGATCGATCAACATCAACCTCTCAGCTGTCAACATTTCATGGATTATTTCAAACAATTAACCGTACAAACCTCACAAGGCATGCTTGTTAGCACATGGCACTGCTAGAAAATACTAAGTTATTTCCTTGACATTAAATCTTGTAATCTAGAAGCATTGGCTGGTGACATCCATTTCTGAGGAGATGAGAATTGATATTTACAATACACACATACTTATGTGCAGCTGTGTGGATGTGCGCGTGCATGCATGTACGTATGTCTAGACTTAAAGAGCCAATACATTTTGGAGTGAGTTGTGTGTCAAAGGTGAGGGAGTGGGTGCCAAAGGTGAGAGGTGAGCTGCATGGGTGCCAAAGGTGAGGGGTGATCGAGGGAGTGGGTGCCAATGGTGAGGGATGAGGGGTGGAAAAGACAGCAGTAACTAAAGATGGATAATACTTTCAGTGGAGTAGGAACCTGGGGGCACCCCCAATAAATCAGTAGGACGGGCAGGGCCCCTAACTGGAGGGCAGGGCCCCTAACTGGAGGGGCAGGGCCCCTAACTGGAGGGCCAGGGCCCCTAACTGGAGGGGCAGGGCCCCTAACTGGAGGCCAGGTCCCCTAACTGGAGGGCAGGGCCCCCTAACTGGAGGGCCAGAGCCCCTGAAAAACAAGTCAATCAAACAGAAATGAGAAGAATATACCAGTATTTTGGCACATAAAATTGAATTTGTCAATAGAACTTGGTATTATTATGTTGATAATGATCACTAGTGACAAATAATGATCACTAGTGACAAATAATGTGTTGTCACAAATGTACCCACATAATCCCCCCCCTCAATGCACAGGATCTTCCTACTCCACTGACCTTGCACACTTGAAGGGAGTCCTCACTGAAATGCTTCAAGGCCTCTCCAGCACACACTTTTACAACTGTGGTAGTGAGGTTGGAGCAGACCAATCAACATGCACACATACATCACCAAACATCATGTAACCATGGAAACACATACCTGGATTCCTCTCTTTGGTGGCATCCAATAGAGCCAAAACCACCTGTGACAAACATTGGTCCACATCAGTGGGCGTGGTCTTCTGGCCCAAGTAGACACACCCCTCACATACGGCCAATCTTGTATCAAACAACTCGGCTGAAAATGCCTACAACCAACAAACAGAGATGACACACACACACACACACACACACACACACACACACACACACACACACACACACACAAGAACCTTCAAAATATGCACAATAAACTTTTCTCTCATTTTGGGAAAGTGGAGAAAGCACTTAACAGAACATTTCAATGCTGCGCTCAAAGTGGCCACCTGAAGTAGTACCAGAACAAAAACCAAGTGAACAGAAATGGGTGATATGACACTGTACTTACAATAACAGTGTACTTACAACAATAGACATGACAAAACAAAACATGTGAATAAAGACTCAGGACAAAAGTACACACAGACAATGCTTTATCAAAAGTGTGATCTCACATTGGTTGTAGATAAGGTTGTCATGACAACAGGAGGTATCATCTCGGCCAGTCTGGAGTGCTCTAGCTTGTCATATCCTTTCTCCATCATCTGTGACAGAGCACAGAGCTTGCCTTGGACAGCTCCACTGTCGGACGAGGTATCAAGTAGCTCCTTCACCATGGCAACCATCTCATCATCGCTCAGATAACAGTTGATGATGCCTAATGCATTGCCTGCTTGTGTACGAGTAGACTCCTGTATTTAAAAGAAGGTGGGATAATAATCATGCTTATGTAGTAGACATGTATCAAACAAACCGAATTTGACTGCAGTAGAGAGAGCAAGGTGGCAGAGATGTCAGTGAGTATCTTCCCTGAAACGGATCCTCCACGAGCCACTGTCACCTCACCTAATGTCTGGAGAAGAGTGTCTCTGGAGGAGGATGGAGGTGAGAGGGGGGTGAAGAGGGGAGGGAGGGTGGAAGGAAGATGGGGAGACAGAGGGAAAGGGGGTACAGATATACACATGTACAGTAGGTATACATCACACACACATACACACACACACACACACACACACACACACACACACACACACACACACACACACACACACATGCACACACACACACACACACACACACACACACACACACACATGCACACGCACACACACACACACACACACACACACACACACACACACACACACACACACACACACATGCACACACACACACACACACACACACACACACACACATGCACACACACACACACACACACACACACACATGCACACACACACACACACACACACACACACACATGCACACACACACACACACACACATGCACACACACACACACACACACACACACACACACACACACACACACACACACACACACACACACACACACACACACACACACACACACACACACACACACACACACACACACACACACACACATGCACAAAGCAGTAAGGTGCCCAAATGTCCCACCTGATAGCAGGATCTTCATTGTTCTTGATGCCCTTATGAATCTCATTATAGACGGGGTCAATCCGCAGAGCATAGGGTGCCATTCCAACCAGCCCTCGTTGGGCTCTCTGTCGCACACCAATGTTCCCTTCACTGAGGGCCTTGATGTAGGAGGTTTGTAGTTGAGGGAAAATGGACTTGGCCGACAGCCCAACCTTGTCAATCAGAGCTATCAGACTGTTGAGGGTGGCCATCTTGACGCTAGGCCCAAACCTGTCCCCGACCAATCGGATTAGAGGACCAGCTATTTGAATGACATTGTTCTTTGCGGTCAGGACCTGAACAGAAGAAAGCTGAATAACATGTGTCAAAGTTAAAGCAGCCTCCTCCCTCTCATCTGGTGAGCCTTTGAAGAGTGTCTCCTTTAACACAACAAGAACAGGGTCAATCCCCTAAGCAGACAAAAACAAAAGGGGGGTTACAGACCACACCCACCATGCTCTATGATAATGAGCACACACCCTCCACACAACAAGCACGACCTATTACACAAGTTAAACACACCCTCCTTATAGTGACCACACCCTCCATATAAAGAACACGCCTTCAATACAAGTCCCACACCCTCTGCACAATTACCACACCCTCCACACAATGACCACACCCCGTACACAATGATCACATACTCCATATAATGACCACACCCTCTGCACAATGACCACGCCCTCCACACAATGACCACACCCCGTACACAATGATCACATACTCCACACAATGACCACAGCCCCTACACAATGACCACATACTCCATACAATGACCAAACCCTCCATACAATGACCACACCCTCCACACAATGACCACATACTCCATGCAAAAACCACGCCCTCCACACAATGATCACAAGTTCATACAATAACCACACCCCCTCTCAGCAACAAAATCTCGCTCACCTTTCGTGAGAACCCACTGAGCTCGGATCCCTGCAACCCAGCAACCAACCTCTTGGTTGAGCTGTGCAAACTGGAGATAAATGCAGGCAGGTCTTTGGGATCTTGACGCTACAGGAAGGAGGATACCAACATATCGGTACACACACACACACATGCACGCACACGCACGCGCGCGCACACACACACACACACACACACACACACACACACACACATGCACATACACACACACACACACACACACACACACACACACACACACACACACACACACACATGCACATACACACACACACACACACACACACACACACACACATATACACACACACACAGTGTAAACATGCTTTCAGTTTCCATTCCAAAGAGTGCAGACACACATATCTTCATTGTGTACAAATACTTGAGTGGGTTAGCCCACAGTAAACACAGTCGACAGTGAAAGCCACAAACACATTGAGTGAATGGCATTAGACAATGCCATTTTCCGCATGCAGGTCAGCGGATATTGGCATGGATCCTAAGGTATCATGTAACACTATTCCCGTGTGGTGGAATGTGGCATGTAGCCAATGGTATGTGGTTGTAGGGAGCCCCGGGGGACACCAACTCCAGGGGTTGTGGTTGTAGGGAGCCCCGGGGGACACCAACTCCAGGGGTTGTGGTTGTAGGGAGCCCCGGGGGACACCAACTCCAGGGGTTGTGGTTGTAGGGAGCCCCGGGGGACACCAACTCCAGGGGTTGTGGTTGTAGGGAGCCCCGGGGGACACCAACTCCAGGGGTTGTGGTTGTAGGGAGCCCCGGGGGACACCAACTCCAGGGGTTGTGGTTGTAGGGAGCCCCGGGGTACACCAACTCCAGGGGTTGTGGTTGTAGGGAGCCCTGGGGGACACCAACTCCAGGGGTTGTGGTTGTAGGGAGCCCTGGGGGACACCAACTCTAGGGGTTGTGGTTGTAGGGAGCCCCGGGGGACACCAACTCCAGGGGTTGTGGTTGTAGGGAGCCCCGGGGGACACCAACTCTAGGGGTGCTTTGTGTTTCAGTGGGAAACTTAGGCTATTAATGCACATGGTAGTACTCCATATATAGGGAGGACATGGAAACAAAATGGCGGAATAGGGATTTGCACTTACATAATTCAATACAGCTACACTACTACCCAAACCAGTGCAGTGCGGGCACACAGTCCAGATGTGCCCTCAGCCCAAACCAGTGCACTGCAGGAACACAGTCCAGATGTGCCCTCAGCCCAAACCAGTGCACTGCGGGAACACAGTCCAGATGTGCCCTCAGCCCAAACCAGTGCACTACGGGCACACAGTCCAGATGTGCCCTCAGCCCAAACCAGTGCACTGCGGGAACACAGTCCAGATGTGCCCTCAGCCCAAACCAGTGCAGTGCAGTGCACGGTGCAATACCCACTGCCTGTACCTTAACAATGGCTGCCAATGCATCCCATGCACTGTCGACAGTGGCTCCGTCCCGGTCCTCCAGGCATAACAAGAAGAAACCAATCAAGTTGTGGGAGTGGTCCTGAAGGTCCACCTCCCCTTTACTACATAACAAGAACAACAGCTTCATTGCTGTCTGTCGCCTGGCAACAGATATGTCCTTAGCAGCGGCGATGAGTTGCGCAATCAACTCAGACACACAAAGTTCATCATGTAAGCAAAGGACAAGACTTTCTGCTGCCATCCAGCTCTGAGCAGAAGGGAAGAAAGTGGTAAGTTTGTCACACACAGCCATCACAGATCAACACAGCCATCACAGATCAACATACAGTCATCACAGGTCAAAATACAGCCAACAAAGATCAAAAGACAGCCATCACTGATCAAACACAGCCATCACAGGTGAAAGAACACATCAAGAAGACGAAGGATTACAGTGAACCCCTCTATTCCGGACACCTCAGGACCAGAAAGGACTGTCCTGATTATTGAGGTGTCCTCATTTCAGGGGTTGAAGATGTGCTGTGGTACTCTGATGTAGCCAGAGCCATTTTCACCATGAGCACACCAGACTAGTGCTAATGGCAAAGAATCATTTGGTTCCAGTAGCATGTGTTCATAGTAGAGGGTGTCTGCAATTCAGGGGTCTGGATTAGAGGGGTGTCTGCAATTCAGGGGTCTGGACTAGAGGGGTGTCTGCAATTCAGGGGTCTGGACTAGAGGGGTGCCTGCAATTCAGGGGTCTGGACTAGAGGGGTGTCTGCAATTCAGGGGTCTGGACTAGAGGGGTGTCTGCAATTCAGGGGTCTGGATTAGAGGGATGTCCTCAATTCAGGGTCTGGACTAGAGGGGTGTCCTCAATTCAGGGGTCTGGACTAGAGGGGTGTCTGCTGTACACAAAGCAATCCCATATCAAAAGTACTGAAAATTGTTCAACACTACTTTGGAATGAAAGCTACTTTAAAAGGTATTCCAGCAACATGCATTAAGTTATGTTTGCAATGCTAAACACATGTCATCAAATCAGTATCACATGTATTCACTCGCCAAAAAATTGTACCAGCACACCTCATGTGGTACCAGCACACCTCATGTGATACCAGCACACCTCATGTGGTACCAGCACACCTCATGTGGTACCAGCACACCTCATGTGGTACCAGCACACCTCCTGTGATACCAGCACACCTCATGTGGTACCAGCACACCTCATGTGGTACCAGCACACCTCATGTGGTACCAGCACACCTCCTGTGATACCAGCACACCTCATGTGGTACCAGCACACCTCCTGTGGTACCAGCACACCTCATGTGGTACCAGCACACCTCATGTGGTACCAGCACACCTCCTGTGGTACCAGCACACCTCATGTGATACCAGCACACCTCATGTGGTACCAGCACACCTCCTGTGGTACCAGCACACCTCATGTGGTACCAGCACACCTCATGTGGTACCAGCACACCTCATGTGGTACCAGCACACCTCATGTGATACCAGCACACCTCATGTGGTACCAGCACACCTCATGTGGTACCAGCACACCTCATGTGGTACCAGCACACCTCCTGTGGTACCAGCACACCTCATGTGATACCAGCACACCTCATGTGGTACCAGCACACCTCATGTGGTACCAGCACACCTCCTGTGGTACCAGCACACCTCATGTGGTACCAGCACACCTCATGTGGTACCAGCACACCTCATGTGGTACCAGCACACCTCCTGTGGTACCAGCACACCTCATGTGATACCAGCACACCTTAAGTTGTGTAAGAAGCTTACTTCATGGTCGGGTTCTGAAACATGACCTTCAGCCGCAGAGAGAAGGGCAGGGATGATGCGTTGCAGGTGACGTTGAAGGGACTCTCCTGCTACGGACGACAGCACTGCTAATGCTCTTGTGTTGATGGGCGGAGTCACTAACTGTGGGAGGGGTCAAGGTAAGCTCTCACCTCACAATCAGAAATAGTTGGGGTAGTTTGGTTACCTTGGGAACAAGATAAGGGAGAAGTGATTTGCTCTTCAATTTGATAGTCTGTTGCAAAGCATCCAAAGCCACTTCATGACTGTCTTCATTGTCCTGTCATGTGATAGTCATATGAAAGTCATGTGATAGTCATATGAAAGTCATGTGACAGACATGTGTACCACACCCTCACCAGGTCCTTCAGTATGTGCGGAATGATTTCATCCAATATCTTGTTGCCTGAGTAACGATGAAGTAATCACTTGTGACAGTGGGTGTGTTTGGACACATGTTAGTGGGTGTGCCCATCTACATGCTGTTGGGCGTGTCCTATTGTTAAGGGTGCATGTGTCTCGACACATTATGACTCACCTAAACTGCCATGTAGACTACTGAATGTCTCGGCTGCGGCCACTCTTACATGGGGGGAGTGGTCTAAGAGGGCGTGGCGGATGGGCGTGAGCAGGGAACTGGCATATTCCTCAACCTGAATCCAGTGAAAACAAATTGACTTTAACCATACATGAAACACACACACACACACACACACACACACACACACACACACACATACAATCACACCATCCCTAACCTGACCTATACTGACCCATGTTCACTCACCTCTAACCCCACTCACCCTCACTTACCCTCACCTCACTCACCCTCACTTCCACCCCCACCCCCACTCACCATCACCCTCACTTATCCTCACCTCCACCCACCCTCACCCCACTCACCCTCACTCTCATCCCCATTCACCTGCATCCTCACCCTCACTCACTCTCACCCCACAAACCCTCAACCTATCACCCACTCACCCCCACCCCCCACTCACAGAATCTGAATCAGTACACTTAACAATCTCAGCAAGCCCAATGCAGACTCCTTCTCTCTCATCATCAGAGCCTGTCACCAGTCGTTCTTGCATGATTGGGATCACTTCGGGGAGGACTCGGTCCCCCAGTTTCCTGACCAGGTCCCCCACTGTCCTCGCTGCCACCTGTCGTCGGTCGTGTATCTCACTCACAAGAGATGTCAGCACGAGGTTCAAGAGCTGGGGAAGTATCTCCCTCAGAGTACGAGGAGTGTTTACGACCACTACCTTCCAAACATGGAGGGAGATTTGTCGCACCATCAGTGCCACATCAGAGCGACCCATGTAAAGACCAGCAAACACACGATTCCTTCTCTCGTAGCCAAGCTTGCCAATGATCCTATTCTTGGCATGTTCTGTCCCAAAGTTCTCATCCTCTTTACTAACAGTTGACATCTTCCCAGACAGCCCTGAAATGCAGTAGAGGAGGTCTCCCAACAGCTGAATGCTCGAGTACCTGCAGGAGGTGTGGGGTGGGTGCGTCCCTGAACATGTGGAGTGGGCTTGTCCTCAAAAATGTGTGTGTGTGTGTGTGTGTGTGTGTGTGTGTATGTGTGTGTGTGTGTGTGTGGGTGGGTGGGTGTGCATCTCAGTACCTGATTCTCCAATTGGCATCAGTCAGCCCTTGTTCCAGTTGAGGCAAAAAGAGCTCAACTGCTGTGTCAGCAAACCTCTGGACCACACCCTGCCCTGCCCTCAGAGCGGTGTCACGCACAAATTCACTCTCATCTGCTAACCCCTACAGCAAAAACACACATAAATGGACATATTATAGGTCACATGACTGTCACATGACTCTACCTGTAGAATACAAGGTATAATGGAACCGATGTAGGGGAGGAACTCCTCCTCCATAACAGCAGGGAGGTAGATGAACAGCATCAGATAGCCGTCCCGCACTTGAGGGGGAGCATCCTCTCCCATCACTGCTGACACAAACTTTGGCATCATCGTAGACAAGTTTTCTGGGCCCTGTGCTCTTATCACTTCACTGAGACCTTGAGCTGCTCCCGATCGGTCCACAGACGAGTTCTCTGACTGTAGAGTTGTGAACAGCCAGGGGAGAAGGTCTGCCACAGCCTCCTCTCCCAATCCCTTCACCATTGCACCCAACGCAACAGCAGAGTTGCTCCGCACATCTGGTACAGGGTCTACCAGGGACTCCTTCAGACCTGGTACAATACCACTCAAGTATGGACTCAGGTCCTTGGGGTCCGTCAATTGGTACATGTTACCGATAATCTGGGCGGCCATTTTCTTTCCCTCTGATGATCTAAGTCCCAGTGCCTGCTGTAGTATGGGCATGATGAGAGCGAGGGAGGGGGCGTCCACCATGTGGACGAACTCAGTGGCCAACAGAGTCTGCAGACAAGAGTTGGTCTGTCCACTTGGATCAGCAATGCCTTGGAGAAGTGTGGGGACAAGAGCTGAAGGGAAAACCACAAACAGGTCTGATCAAAATTGAGGCAAAGCAGGGTTCTCCTTAATTACATTCTAGACTGAGAACTGTAGCTTCTAATCAATATAACAATGTCTTGCACAATTTGGAGTGATGCAGACGTAATGTAAACATTTGTAAATATATTGGATGTAGACACATGGTAGACAAAGACACTGCAAGAGCAAGTAAATTTGGTTTTGATCAGAGAAGGTGTGCTTAAAGAGGAAAACACTAAACTGCTTGTGGTGAGAAGCCGTCAACAGTTCACCTTGTATCTCCGGGTTCTTGATCACTGATCCTATCTCTTTCAGAGCTTCTGTCCCGGCCAACTGCACCTTGACGTGTGAGTCATTGAGGATCTGTCCCAGAGAAGGTACAATTGAAGGAAGACAGGAGGAGAGCTGCTTAGGAGCGCAGTGAGCCATTGCTCCCAGCAACTCAGCACTGCCTGTGGAGGGAGGGAGGGGAGGAAGGAGGGAGGGGAAGAGGGGAGAGGAGGGAGGGAGGGAAGGAGTGAGCGAGGATGGGAATAGGGAAAGAAAAGTTAGGACAGGAGTACTATGTGGAGGATCATACCTGATTCAGTTTAGATCAATCTGTGTAGACATGCTTAAATGAACGCATAATCAGTTCAGATAAACCACCTTTCAGGGTGATTTGAAGTCAGTTCAGATAAACCACCTTTCAGGGTGATTTGAAGTCAGTTCAGATGAACCACCTTTTAGGGTGGTTTGAAGTCAGTTTGAAACCACTTAAAACTGAAGCACTTCTTGTGCAAATGGTTACAGACTCTACACACCCACATGCACACCCACCCACCCACCACCAGTGATGGACCCCGTACCTGCTTTTGTCCTCCAGGAGTCATCCTCCAGTCCCTTCAAAAGGTCTGGTAAGATCAGTTTCACACCGTGACCACTCAGTCTGGACATGATAGCACGGGCCGCTTCAACTGTTGCCTAGCAACAGGAGATGACACACAAAGTAATCAACAATGAAATAAAATAATAAGTGATAACAAACAAACAATAAACAAACGATAAATAAACATACAGAATTGTGTAAAATGCTAAAAGAAAGGCATAGTTAACACAAAATTGAATAACATGTGATCATCATGTGACAGTGGTCATGTGAGCCAGTGACAATCATGTGGCCACAACCTACCTCCCTGACATACTGGTTTCCGTCGCCATAGCAATTTAACAGATGAGGGAGGAGCTTCACAACATAAGGTTCAAACAAACGACCAAGGGAGACAGTTAACTGCTCAATGACCAGGAGGGCACCTTCCCTGTGCTTGTAATTCTTCTTGTTGGCCACAGCTGTTTGAATTGTCTGCATCACTGAGTGCTGTTTTAAAGATGGGATGCCAAGACCCTTGACCACACCCGCTATCCCATAGGCAGCTCCTTTCCGTTGAGCATAGGACTTGGACTCCAGGAGCTACAATACGTACAATGGTCACAATATGATCATCATGTGTACATCATGTGACTATCATGTGTGCATGTGATTGTCATGCATGCATCATGTGACTATTATCTGTGCATGTGACTGTCATGTGTACATCACGTGCCTGTCATGTAGTTGTAACATGACTGGGGTGAAAGCATTTCGTGTTCATGGAAACGGGGCAAAGAACTCCGAATTAGCCGAGTCAAATGGAATTGCAACTGCCAGGTGGCATTTTACTATTTTTAGTAACAGTCTCTAAATAATCAATTAATCAATTTCAATCAATCAAGTCCATTCATCTGTGACCTTCTGTCAGGCTTCTGGCCAGCAATACATCTCTCCAAGAGTAGTGACATTTGAACAGCACTGATAAGCTATAAACAGTCATCCTTTGATTAAATGCTAGAACGAGCCTAGTCTAGCCAGCTGTGACCCGGGTTTGTACACAACACGGGTTTGTACACAACATGGGTTTGTACACAACACGGGTTTGTACACAACACGGGTTTGTACACAACATGGGTTTGTACACAACGTGGGTCGCAGCTGGTTGGACTAGAACGAGCCTAGAAAGGAAAGGAGGGCATCAAATGGAATTAGGACTTCAAATCTAAACTGAAAATGTGATTCTTTGAAACTAAAATTCATTCACCGCCATACAAGACACTCAAACATGTAAAACACAACCTTGTTCAGCAGAGGAGTGACTATTTCTGCGGCTTCATCCTTGACGGCTGACATGAGTGGAGAGAGACAGGCACTGATAGACTCCTGGACCTGTTGGGATGGGGTGTCCAGGTTTGACAGGAGCTGATGAATTATGGCCTTCACCTGCAGCAGAGACACAGACGAGAGTATGTTTTAACTCCACCCACCCACACATTGAGTAGACACACCCACTGTCTGGCAGACACGCCCACTATTAAGCAGACATTATGATGCTCCATCTGCTGCTGTGCAAATGTCATGTGGACACACCCATTGCTCACCCTAGGGTCATCCTTGCTGAGATTCTTAGCAAGTGTTCCCATCACCACGACAATTGACTGGCGAACTAGGTCAGACTGCTCCGTGTCCGACGGTTTAGAGAGATACACTTCACACAACCTCATCACCTTCTCTGACAAGGCTTCCTCGTGTGCTCCCAGCACGGCCAGACAACCAGCCAGCATACCTGCTCGGACATCCCCTTGACGGTCACCCAGACCTTGTGGAATCATGAACTGGACCATCAGTGATGCCACCTCTGCACTGATGTGAGGAGCTACATGTTCCAGCCCTCGGGCCACACCCAACCGCCCTTCCCATGGATCGGGTAGAGGCTCACCCACAACTCGACCAACCTCATTTGTGACAGGAGTAAGGTCCTGGAGGTAGGGATGCAGTGTGTGTGTGTGTGTGTGTGTGTGTGTGTGTGTGTGTGTGTGTGTGTGTGTGTGTGTGTGTGTGTGTGTGTGTGTGTGTGTGTACATGCGTGCGTGCTTTCACACACTTGGTATAGTTCATTGTACTCCTTGAGGAGTGTTTCTATGACGTCTTGTTCCAGCTGAGGATGAGCTTTCACAAACAGAGCAAGGGACTTAGCAGCTGCTGTGTGAATGTGTGTTAGTGAACCACTTAACACAGTGATGAGGGTGTGTCCAAGGTCTGATGATAGGGTCATACCTGCCTCGTCCCACAACCTACAACCACTCAACAGCTTGAGGTGAACTAAAAAAACATAAAATACAACTTAAAACACACTTGTTGGCCAGTGCTGCAATGCTTGTATTGTTGTCATGCCGACACACAAGTATCCAAGCAACCAACTCCTTCCCCATTGTTCCGTTCTGATCCAAGTGAGACAGGAATTGATGAAGACCAGACAATGAAGTTAAACAGATGTTACGATTGGTGGAGTATAACCCTTCAATCATGACCTGGAGGATCCTGGGGGTGGGACCAATATCTGATATTCCCTGACAAAGCTGATAGTGGATTTCTGAAATGGTTTTCTGGAAAAGCAAACAGAACAGCTAATGGAAAACCAACTCGACATACAGACACAGATTAGACTAGACTGACCACCAGACACAGACGTAGACGCAGATACAGACTAGACTGACCACCACAGACACAGACGTAGATGCAGACACAGACCACCGACATACCTGCACATCTCCCGGGAGGGATCTGACATCAAATGACATCATCAGCTGGATCACCAGATATAGTGTCTCAGCAACCGGGAATACAGCTGCGTCTCCCTGGCAACCAAAACCCTAGTCTCAACACCACCATCACATGTCACTACCACACACAGAGCACTCACTGCTGGACAGTCCCGTAGACCCAGGCTTGCACTATGAATAACATTAACAGACTTAGACACTAAATCAGGTGTTCTCCACGATGCTTCGGACGACTGGAGGGCGTGTCTCACAAAGGGGAGGGCGGAGCGGAACCAGTGGACAGAGGATGGCTGCTCAGCGAGGAGTCGGTCCAGTACCCTCTCCACTGCTTCCAGCACATGCTCCTCACCCCAGTGTCGACGAGGTTGACAATTGGGGTACAATAACTGGATGGTCAGCCAGCCAAGCATGTCCCCTGGGGGTGGGGGTGGGGGAGCAGAAAAGTAGGGTTGGAGCAGGTAGAAGACGATGTTAGTTAAGAACACACCCACCTGTTTCAGGAGAATTTCTGAATGTGAGTTTTGTGGCTTCCACCCACACTTCCTGCAGCATATTATTGAGGAGGGGAGAGCCCAGGCCCTCCATAATGGTATTCATGAGTTTTGGTAGTCCTAGCAACAGAAGGTTGGATGTGGTGTGCATCACAGCACGCAAGCACGATACGGACCACTCTGCTTTGCTCCTTCTCTGAGTGGGAAAGGGGTGTGGCACAATGGACGTGTCATAATACTGTTCAACTCACACACACCTACCTTGATCATTTCAGATCTGATTTCCTCTTCCTTGTCCAAACGACTGGACACAATCTCACGAAGTTTTTTGTCAACTTCTTCCAACTTCAGTACCTCCCGCACTCCTTTGTCCTTCAGACCACCTAGTTTCTTCCTCACCATTTCAGCCTTCACCTCAGCCTCCCACTGCTGGTCCTTACTACCGTAAGACTTTGACTCCTTACGCCCACTACCGCCCACTCCTCCTGTCAGGGATGCTATCAACCTATCGGCAGGGACATATCAACCTGTAAATTTCCCTCTGCCCGTACGTATGTACAGCATGTGCTGTACACATTACACATTGATGCCTTCGCCTGCATGGAACTCACTCGTCATAGAGGGGTTTATCCTGAAGCTGATTAGGGGGTGTGTTCAGGATATCTACTTCTTCCTGGGAAACATGGAGTAGTTCATCGCTGGCCAGCACACCCATCAACCTCTCCATCACCAGAGGCACCACAACCACTTCATTGGATTGCACAAGGACAGACACAGGCAAGGTGTGTGGGCAGGTGGACAAGGAGGAAGAAATTAAGGAAGGGGTGTGATCCTCCACTAAACGGGCGGGATTCACTCCTAACCTTTTCAACGAACTTATCCACAGGCCACAGTGGGTGGAGTCTGTAAGACATTTACAGTGAATATCACAGTATACTATGCTAAATATAGGGTTGTACTCACCAACAAGTGGATGTGATGCCAGCAGAAACAGGTTGGCAGCTAGCTCATCCTTCCAGGTGACATCAAGTGATGTTAGCCAAATTACAAACTCCTTCACAAATACAGCAAGGGAGCTCCCCTTCTCCTCCACCGACTCCTGGGGGTGGGGTTTGGGCTAGAGATATGCATCATAAGGAAGCCATACATCACTCACTCGTACAGGGAATGTCACCCACAACAACGTACTTCTGCTTGCCGATCCACAAATGTCTTGAGCTTGTTAGCAACAGCCAACACAACTGTCTTGTCTGCTGTGAACACTTCTCTCAGGTTCTCCCTACACTGACTGCGAACTGACCAATCAGGAGACACCACAAGACATGCCCCATTGTAGGACCACGCCTCCTTGTCACTGGGAAGGTCACCAGTTAGAACACCAGCACACAACTGGCTACAACCTGTATAGACTGGTTGTGACAGGACAGTGGGAGGGTGAGTGTGGAGTGAGGGAGTGAGTGAATGGCGAGGGGTGCTGTGAATGAGGGGTAAGGGGGTGAGAAGTGCTGTGGGTGCAGTTTATGGGGCAAGGGGTGCTATGGGTGAGGGGTGTTGTGGATGAGGGAGTAAGGAGTAAGGGTGCTGTGGGTGCAGTTTATGGGGATGAGGAGTGCTGTGGGTGAGGGGTGAGGAGTGCTGTGGGTGAGGGGTGAGGGGTGCTGTGGGTGCAGTTTATGGGGATGAGGAGTACTGTGGGTGAGGGGTGTTATGGGTGAGGGGGTGAGGGGTGAGAGGTGCTGTGAGTGAGGGGTGAGGAGTACTGTGAGTGAGGGGTGAGGGATGCTGTGGGTGAGGGGTGAGGGATACTGTGGGTGAGGGGTGAGGAGTGCTGTGGGTGAGGGATGTTGTGGGTAAGGGGTGAGGAGTGCTGTGGGTGAGGGGTGTTGTGAGTGAGGGATAGGGGGTATTGTGGGTGAGGGGTGAGGAGTGCTGTGGGTGAGGGGTGAGGGGTGCTGTGGGTGAGGGGTGCTGTGGGTGAGGCGTGTTGTGAGTGAGGGATAAGGGGTGTTGTGGGTGAGGGGTGTTGCGGGTGAGGGGTGAGGGGTGCTGGTGCTGGGAGTAAGGAATACATATCTACCGCTCCCAGTACCCTACAACCCTTGACTACAACATTTGAAGGGATCAAATATGTCAAGCATTCCAATCTCGCCATCATGGAATGCACAGTGCAACAAACAGCTACAAATTCTGGGGTACCAGATTACACAAGGTGCAAAGTTCTAACATGACTTGTCAAGTGTTTAGTTCCGATATCTGAGATGACTTAACATGTTTGAGGAGTGAAAATGCATTGGGATTGAGTTGGGCAGGAAATACCTTGTTGAGACAATCCCAAAGGCAGGCTTCCAAGAACTGCCAGACAGATGGCAGAGTAAAATGATAGGTGTGCACATGGTGTGGGTGTGGTGCTCATCATACAGGGGTGTGGTGCTCCAATATTACATACCACTGACCTCATCACATGTCTAGTATACGTTTTAAACACACACGCATACACACACACACACACACACACACACACACACACATGCACACGTATGCACGCACGCACGCACACACACACACACACACACACACACACACACACACACACACACACACACACACACACACACGTATGCACACACACACACACACACACACACACACACACACACACACACACACATGCACACGTACGTACGCACGCACACACACACACACACACACACACACACACACACACACACACCTGAAGAGTTCATGAGTGACACAGCCTTCTCACTGCACATTAAATCACTTCTGACAAAACTGCGGACACTGTCAACCAGACTACCTGTCAACGGAGAGAGGAGGAGAAGGTGTGGGGTGGGGATGGAGATGGGGTAGTGAGGGAGATTGGGAGGGAGACGGGGAGGTGCTGGGGCGTAAAGGAGGACACCTACGTACCTAAGCTACTCCTGTTCTTGTGCACGATTAGAGAAACGAGGACAGCTTCGTTGATGGTACTGGCTTGTGGCTTCTTCAGTACTTGCTTCAGGAGATCCTGCAACTCACCCAATGAAGACTGGCTACCCTCCCCTGGGCTAACAGACAAGGACTTGTAGATCTCTAGTTTAGTCGCACTTGTTGTTGCCTTGTTGCCTAGTAACTTCTGTGTACACAATGTCAAAACAAACTTTAGAATCACAATGTGGCAACCAGGTGTGGGATCATACACTGTTCAGGTGTGTGTCATGTGCTGGTCAGGTGTGGGATCATACACTGTTCAGGTGTGTCATGTGCTGGTCAGGTGTGGGGTCATACACTGTTCAGGTGTGTGTCATGTGCTGGTCAGGTGTGTGTCATGTGCTGGTCAGGTTTGTGTCATGTGCTGGTCAGGCGTGTGTCATGTGCTGGTCAGGTGTGTGTCATGTGCTGGTCAGGCGTGTGTCATGTGCTGGTCAGGCGTGTGTCATGTGCTGGTCAGGCGTGTCATGTGCTGGTCAGGCTTGTGTCATGTGCTGGTCAGGCATACTGTATATGCTCAAATTTTGTAGGATGAAACTTCCACGGTTCACTAATTTCTACACCTATTGTAGTTTTGATTCCCTACCACTCCTAACTTCTATCAGTCCTTTGCATCCTTTCTTCATGGATGAACACCACAAGAGAATGGAGCAGAGATCTCACAAGATATTGTGACACTGTTCATCATTGCACAAGGGGTCAATATAAATATTGGCAAATTTAAAATTGGATGGATGACTCCCAATCCATGAAAAACCCTGGAAGTTCCGTCCTACAACAATTTACCACAAGTTACGTATATGACTGCACCTTGTACTGGTGGACAACACAGAGTGGGAGACCTTCCTTGCTACTGTGCGATTGCCACCTGTTCACGGCCTGACTGAGACTTGCTAAGACAGCTTCGTGCACTATGGGATAGATCTGCAGTAGACAAACCCACCTTATCAATTACCATGGCAACAACTTACTCTCACTGTCCATAGCCTTAGCGAAGTCTTCAACAGTTGATTCGGCCAAGGCCTCAGTAGCAGCTGGGGAGATACTGAGAGAGCCATACACTACAGGTGTGGGGGCAGGAAGTGGATTCAGAGACTAATGGCTTTGTAGAGGAAGAGGAAATGAATTGGATGGGAAGGAAGGTTAGGTGTGGGCAACTCACAAGACAGGAAAGTACCAGACAGGAAGTAACAAACAAGCAGCCCCAGACAGGAAATAACAAACAAGCAGCCCCAGACAGGAAGTACCAAACAGGAAGCAGCCCCAGACAGGAAGTAACAAATAAGCAGCCCCAGACAGGAAGTAACAAACAGGTAGTCACAAGCAGCACCAGACAGAAAGTAACAAACAAGCAGCACCAGACAGGAAGTAACACAAGCAGCACCAGACAGGAAGTAACAAACAGGAAGCAGCACCAGACAGGAAGTAACAAACAAGCAGCACCAGACAGGAAGTAACAAGCAAGCAGCAACAAACAAGCAGCACCAGACAGGAAGTAACAAGCAAGCAGCAACAAACAAGCAGCCCCAGACAGAAAGTAACAAACAGGAAGCAGCACCAGACAGGAAGTAACAAACAGGAAGCAGCACCAGACAGGAAGTAACAAACAAGCAGCACCAGACAGGAAGTAACAAACAGGCAGTAACAAACAAGCAGCACCAGACAGGAAGCACCACCAGGTGGGAAGAACACTGACTTTGGACAATGCAGCTTCTCTGGTCAGTTCCCAGTTTCCTGCCGTCTCTCATCTTTTCTCTAGTCAGCTGTACAAGTTCCTCAAGGGTTCCTCTCTCTGAGCACTTTGCACCTAGGTTACTAAATGCCTCAACAGCACCAATACGTTGGGCTGAATGGGTGGAGTCCACACAAGAGAACAGGGTCTTCCCTATCTCTATAGCTACACAATCCAAGTTTGGCTTCATGATCCTGAACACCTCTGAAACACCTGTGTGTGTGTGTGTGTGTGTGTGTGTGTGTGTGTGTGTGTGTGTGTGTGTGGGTGGGTGGGTGGGTGTGGGTGTGCATTTGAGAGAAAGTGGGCTAGTAAATGACCACCAGGGAGAGAGTCACTAGGTCAGGTAAATTCTTACATGGCAAGATAACCTCCGGATTCCTGAGCAGAGCTCTTTTCACAGCTGGTTGGATGGTCTTTGTCAGGTGGTCACTAGTTACCATGTTTAGGATCGGCTCAGATGATGTCTGTACATACAAAGTCACATGATTGTCACATGTCACTTGCATGCAATGAATATACTCACCACTATACTGGTGGGCAGTCTTCTCTTAGTGGAGATGACAGCAGAGACAAACATGGCTACCAGTTGATCGGTGTATTTGGTAAACTGTTCCTGTCCCTTGGGAGACCTGCAAACAACACACGACAAAACCAGCCTTTGCGAAGTGGGCTCCTTAGCGACTAGCACTTCCAGGAAGTTGGAGACGTCGATGTATGTGCACATGGCCAACAGCATCTTGCCGCAAGAGGAGATCTGCTGCTTGTTGCCATTGGATACCACAAACCAATACAATTCCGACAGACAAGCCACCTATGAATAACATTAAAACAACCAGTGAAGATCTGTGCTGAGGAGGGACAGGGAGTGGGTGAAGAGGGACGGACAATGAGTGAGGAGGGATGGGGAGTTGGTGAGGAGGGACGGACAGTGGGTGAGGAGGGATGGGGAAGGTAAAGTGGTGAGGAGGGATGGGGAAGGGAAAGTGGTGAGGAGGGATGGGGAAGGTAAAGTGGTGAGGCGGGATGGGGAAGGTAAAGTGGTGAGGTATATTGGAGAAGCCACTTACAAAGGAATCCCATGTGGGTGTGCCTGGTGTAATGGATTTTACTGCCACGCCCACTTTACACCAATGTATCAGAGTAGCGGCCATGCCCACACTGACAGACCTGGGGATGGGAGCAGAAGAACAGGAGGTCAGGACCATCAGTGTGGGGTGTCATTACACCAGTGTTACATACAACAAATGTTAAAGCACGATACACAAACACACAAGTACACACACCTGCTGGTCAGTTCTTGTAATATGTTTCCCAATATACTCACTAAAACACTACCAGCTTCAGTTCCATGGGACTGGAGGACCTTTGTCAATACATCGAGAAGGGCATTTATTGATTTCTTATCCCTATAGCATAACGGAGTGGTTACTGCAAGACCGGCACAATATGCTGAACTAAGGTAACACCGAGGGTAACACACACGAACTTGTACAGAAAGAGTCCTCTAACTAATTGAACAATGATGACTTTAATGGATTTATGGTCCAGCTTTTCAGACACATCTCTGATGGCCTGCAGAGCTTCAATACGAACTCTTGCATTGACAGCAGATGGATTGCTCAGGAAGAGTTTCGCTGCGTCCGAATCCATCGCCATTTTCAAGTCACGTGATGCTCACGACCAGTGAGCGTTATTTGGAATGGATCTAACGGGACAGAGCGATTTAGATCGGTAAAGAATAACTTTCATGTTTGTTCCTTCACTTAAGCACTCACTTGGATCTTTTTGTCCAGACAAATTGAACAGCTACGTCGTTGTGAAATAATATCTGAGAGAGAGGTCAAACAGTTATGTCTAAAAGCAAGGGAAATCTTAGCTGAGGAGAGCAACGTACAACGGATAGACACCCCAGTAACGGTACGTTTAAACGTAATTTAGTGTATTAAATATTGATTAACTGATGTTTGGACCCCTATCGTCAGGTGTGCGGAGACATTCATGGACAGTTTTACGATTTGAAGGAGTTGTTCAAAGTGGGAGGGGATGTCCCCAACATGAACTATTTATTCATGGGAGACTTCGTGGACAGAGGATTTTACAGTGTAGAAACCTTTCTCCTCCTTTTGGCATTGAAGGTTAATTTTGTAGATTGAAGAAATGTATTAGTATCCATTGTATATGTGTGTGTGTGTGTGTGTGTGTGTGTGTGTGTGTGTGTGTGTGTGTGTGTGTGTGTTAGTGCGGTGTAGCCTAGTCCAGCCAGCCGTGACTCATGTTCACATGTAAGTGCCAACGGTTGGAAAGAGACACATTTCCCTTTCCAACTGTTGGCGCTTACGTGTGAACGTGGGTCACAGGTAGCTGGACTAGGCGTAGCTGACTCAATCTCACTCAGCCATTTTTAAGGACTGACATCAGTCCTGATAATGCCTGAGCAAGATTGGATTGACTACACCAGACTGTGTGTGTGTGTGTGTGTTGTTTATCAACAGTGGTATTCTCCTTGCTGTGGTCATAGGTGAGGTATCCAGACAGGATATTCCTCATAAGAGGCAACCATGAGAGCCGTCAGATCACCCAAGTTTATGGGTTCTATGATGAGTGTAAGAGAAAGTACGGATCTGTCAATGTGTGGAGGTATTGTACAGAGGTGTTTGACTACCTCAGCCTCTCAGCCATAGTTGACGGAAAGGTATGTACCCATGCACCTAGTGGAAAGTATTGTATGTGTCTGTTAATGATCTTCTGCTTATAGTTTTTCACGTGTTAATTTTCAGTTTGGTTTATTGTTTCATGTACACGCGTATACTCTTCATTTGTGTTTCTTTTTATTGTTTAGCTAGCATTTTGGTGTGTTTTATCATTTCTGGTTGTTTTGTTATTAACACTTACTTACTAGTTTCTCTTTGAGTATTCAGTATTCCTTCACATTTCTTGCTGTTTGTAGTTTTTATAATTTCTCTTTGAAAATTTCTTCTGTGTATTTCATGTTAATTCCTGTTTAGATATTCTGTGTACATGGAGGTCTGTCTCCCACAATCAACACACTGGACCAGATAAGGACGATTGATCGCAAGCAGGAGGTCCCTCATGATGGTCCTATGTGTGACCTACTCTGGTCCGACCCTGATGAGATAGAGGGGTGGGGTCAGAGCCCCAGGGGGGCGGGGTTCCTCTTTGGTTCTGATATTGTGTCAAAGTTCAATGAGATTAACTCCATTGATGTGATCTGCCGAGCTCACCAGCTTGTGATGGAAGGTTACAAGTGGCACTTCAACAAGACTGTCCTTACAGTCTGGTCAGCTCCTAACTACTGCTATCGATGTGGCAATGTAGCAGCCATCTTGGAGCTAGATGAAGACCTCAACCAGGAGTTTACTATATTCGAAGCAGCCCCAAGTGTGAGTTATGAGCACAAATGCATGTATATCTTGTGGAGCTTGTTCGAGGGGATTTGTCTACATCAGTTTTGTATGCTGTGGACCACCCCTCCCCCCATCCACTGTTATCTGAGTAGGAATGGGGGAAGGGGGAGCGGGCATGCCCCTCAGTTTGAAGTTGGGCCGAGTGTTGTAGTACACTTCTGTTATGTTCCGTGCACTGTCTCTAGGACCTTTTTCACCTCCTTCCTTCTGTGAGTACTCCTATGCCTTTGTCTGTTGACCATACCCCTCTCTTCCAGCCCTCTTCATCTGTAATCTTTACCTATTCTTGTCACCTGTCTACCTTGTAGGAGGTCAGAGGAGAGCCGGCCAAGAAACCTATTGCTGAATACTTTTTATGATGCACCCAAACCACGACCATTTTGTTCATGACACCCAACTTATCATTGATGTTGTAATTATTACTGCTGTTGTGTGGTTGCTGTTGACTACTGCATTTAATGTTACACATAAAACACAAACACAAATATAGTGGTACAGCCAGGAGTGATCACTTCTGCTGTTGTTGCTGCAGCTGTTTCATAAGTGCCTCATCTTGCATGTACATCTCTGTCAACTTCTTCCCTATCTTGTCGTGTATCTCCATGAACTTTCCAACACACCTGTCCAGGCATATAGACTCTCCCTTGGTGAGCTCTCCTTCATGGTATTTGGGTGAAATGCACTTTTTCTGACAAGAAGCCGTTAACCTGAAAGTAGAAACATGTCACTAAACAGAAAATTTAAAATCTTAAATTCGAATCACAAACCTCGTATACAGATCCGTCATCATCTCTATTTCCATTTCAGCGAAAATCTCCTGCTGCTTCTTGGCGTCCATTTTTGCTCTTGATAAGGGAAAATCCCTACTTGAAAGCACATGGCTGGAAATGGCGGAACAAGTAGCGGAGATAGCTATAAATTCAAAGCCAGTCGCGAGTGTGAACGACAATAGTCCACAAGAAGGCGAAGAAGAGCACCCCTTGTGTTTTAATTCGCAGGAGAAGAAAGTGCAAGCTCAGGGAGAAGACGAATGGATAGAAATAACGGAGTCGTTTCGTTCTCTCTCGACGGAGTTGGCGCCTGGGGAGCTGATGCACGACTCGCGGTTCAGTTTGGTCGACTCCATGACTGCAGTCGAGTTCATGGACCCTAGGATGGATCTGTACATCCGTAGCAAGTGGACCAGTCACGGACCGATATCGTCCAAGGAAGCTTTGAACGGTTTAGTGGAGCTTCAAACCTTTAAGGATACGGACGTCGTGGGTATAGTCGACGAACTCGTTTCCTTGGTAACGACGTGGCTGGATGGAAACACTTTAGCTCAGACCGTGTTCACATGTATCTATCTGCATGATCCATCCAAAATCAAGCACCCTCTATTGCGCAACTTCCTCCTGTGTATTTCTGCATGTGTGGAACGAATGAGGAAGAACCTTGCAAGAGCTGAGGTCTGTGTGGACGACGATCACCAGACTGTCACCATCGGCCTAAACACTGACATGTCCACCAAGGAGGTCGACAGTGCTGTGGCCCAGCTGAAGGAGGTAGAGGACACCCTGCATCACACAATAAAGAAGTCACTACGTGGGGGAAAGTCCCTTAAGGAAGACACATCCACTTCAGTTGGTCCCGATCTCCGCCTACAGAAGGGCCTGCTAGCTCGTGTTCGTATGGTACGTAGTCTTGTACTCTTTCTTGACAGTCCTGGGGTGGATAGGGGAAATCCCAGTGTTCCCCCACAAAAAGATCTGATTGTACAGTGTATCAGTGGATGTCAGGACATGAGGGAAACCTTAGATTTAGGATCAGTTTTTGAAGATGCCGAACAGCAGCTTCAATACGGTTTCCACGAAGCTATCAACAATGTTCTTCTCCCTCCATCTCCCAGGCAAGTGACCAAAATGTCTCGCAGTGAAGGAGCTGACTACTTGCTTCGATGTTTGGAAGGATTTCAAGAGGCCATCAGAATTCGGGAACTGCCAAGTTTGAGAGAAATTCAGTCTTCTGTGATGATACTCTGCGTCTCACCAGATCTATCCAATGTCATGATCCGATCCTTCCTGAAGAACACACTGTTGGACATGTTCCGTGCAACGCAGGATGACCACTGTACGCTGGAGTCACTCATCCGGCAGGACATACGCCACTTCAACCACCCCTCCTCCCTCAATCCTAAAACCCTCCTTGGCACCTCCACGAAAGCCAAAGACTTGGTTGACAAGCTTCTTGTACAGTTTGTGAGTCCAATCCAGGAGAGCGTACTCCTCTACTGTGACCACCGCTCCAGACATCAAGAGAAGATCACGTATTGTCTCAACCACCTTGGTGAGCTACAGCTGGAAGTGGAAGCAACAGACCACCTTCTCCAACAGCTCGCCGAGAAGAACGACCCTCAGAGAGAACACAGCAAGCTGTATAGCTTTTGGCTTCTAAGGGTAATCCTGATCCTTATGATCGACTATGTTAACGTGGGCATTGAGTTCAACTTGTACACACTAGGGGAGACGCACTACGCCCTGTGGTACCTGGACTACCTGTATGGGTGCTTGTGCAGGATTTTGAAGGGTGCTAAGCAGTCAACAGAAAAAGAGTGGAACCATACATCAAAGAGTGGAAAGCAAAAGGCTAAGCTGAAGAAGAGTCAACATCACAAAGACCTTGAGAGAGAGATCCTCCTTATGACTGTTAAGAAAGTGATGTGTTCTGCTCTCATGAGAGCAATAGAGGCTGCAGCAGCAGACCAGAAACTTCCACCACTTGCCACGAGGTTCTCAAAAGAGGAGTTGAGATACCGACACAGATTTTCTGCTTTTGGCGTTGTTGCTACGCCACGTCTGCGGATGCATTCGGAGTACATCCATGAGCTGTCCATCTCAGCATACTCGGGTAGACACACAAACCTCTTCACATTGGCTAGCAAGGGGTTTATGGCTGCAAAGAGCTCGTTAGAGGGGATGCCCCCAAACGATACTACTAGGAGTCTCTTGAAAACCATCAAGACCAACATGGTGATCTGCAACCTGGCTGTAACAGGCCGACACAAGGAGGACACATCCTTGCTCACCCTGGACTATACATCTCATAGACACTTTCCAATTTTAAGATTACTGTAGGCGTAGCTGCTATTGGATGGCACCTTATCTAGTTGCTACTTATTGTGTATGTATATTATTGTGTGTACCTGTCTAATCTAACCAGTTGGAGTGAAAACATGAATATCGGTAAATAATACATTGCATGAAATATTATGCAAATGAACACAAACGACAAAAAGGCTACAGTTCACAGTCCATTGTTCCCCGGGACAGAGTTGTCTTGCTGTTCACGCATCACGTCTGGGAGCTCGGGAGGGGAGGAGTATGGTTCCACTTGGAGCTCTTCAAATTCGTCATCATCTGCATGACATGTAATGTAGTGCGGGATAAAGACAACACAGCAAAGAGTACAAGTAGCAACAGCAAAAGGGACGCATTGATGTATACACACTCACTTACAAAAACCCTACAACTTACACGCACACGCACACACACACACACACACAAGCAAAATAAGATCTATTATCTTACCATTCATTTTATAAACTAAGCCAATTGTCTGAGGATCTTGCGCTTTACAGCTTTGGGAATCAAAACCACATTCAGCAAGCGTCTTCTTGTCCTCAAGGACCTCACGACTGCCTATCTTGAGTAGTTTCATGTCCTCGGGCTTTCGTTTCGTTATCCCTTGGATCATCATTTTCAAATGAGAAACAGTTGTATTCTCCTTCACATCCAAGAACATGGTTGATTTAGACCTTCTTACAATTAAAAATACATCCTAGAAAAGTAAGATGTACAGAGACAGAGTAGAAACAGCAGATATGGTCACTTAACACAGACGCTTTCAACCCACCATTTTGTTTAGAGCTCCTCTATGACGTCATAGGGCGCCAATTCAGTGTTATGCCAGAAACACTCGCAGAAACATGGACGGCATCTCGCAGCAAGGAAGCTCGAGATTGTTAAACCGATTGATTTCAGTTACAGAAGCAGTTTGTGGGAAACCGAAAGATTTTGATGCACGCTCTTTGTCAGTTCTGTCGCACCATGATGCTCTAATCGATCTTCTCTTAGCCATTTATGACGAATGTTCTTCCAGCACTAGTTTTTCGAAGGAAAAACACGTGGTCAATTTCACAGCAAAATGTAAGCGGCTACAGAAATTCTGACCCGACTGTTCTGTTATCAATGTTGTCCTTTAGATGCCGGATGCGTGGACGAGCTACGAAAGAGGCGAGTGTCAGTGTCAGACTTCGATATTATGGGAGTTATTGGGAGAGGGCATTTTGGTGAAGTTCACGTGGTACGGGAGAAGTCGTCTGACTCCGTCTTTGCAATGAAAGTCATGAAGAAGGACGAAATTCTAAAGCAAAGTGATGTGAGTCTGCTGGACATTAGCCACTGTTTTGAGTGATCAAGGTAGTAGTGTGCCTATTGTACATAGCAAAGATTCAGGGGGTCAGGGGGTCAGGGGATCTTAATTAAACTGGGGAGGCCAATAGCCAGAGGCTACTATAAGGGCACCCAGATTGCCAGTCTGCCAGGGATTTGATGGTCCTCACTTCCTTTTAGCCTACCGGTCAGGGTTTTAGCTAAAGCAGGGTAGCAGGGCGGTACCATCCTGCTTTCATTCTCCCCACCATGTAAGGAATCAACTGCCCATTTTACTGCAATATTGTTTAATATTGTAGCCACTTGCTTGAAATCATGGGGATTATGAGTACAAGGGCAGAAATCCACCACTTTTGTGCATGGATTAGTTAATTTTCCTTTACATTGACTCGGATAAAAAAATTGTGGCGGATTGTGACAAGAATTCACTGTACTACAATCACTGACTGATGCTATACCCCCTGCTATCGTGAAATTCTGGCTGGAACACTGCCGGTACTCCCATGGTAGGATCTATTGTGGGTTTTTGATGGGTCAGCGTACTTCACAGTGTGCTTTGATGACCTTGCTGAGAGCCCTGCTGCTTCAAGCACATGGCAGTGCTGCTTCAAGCACATGGCAGTGCTGCTTCAAGCACATGGCACTACTGCTTCAAGCACATGGCAGTGCTGCTTCAAGCATATGGCAGTGCTGCTTTAAACACATGGCAGTGCTGCTTCAAACGCATGGCAGTACTGCTTCAAACGCATGGCAGTACTGCTTCAAGCACATGGCAGTGCTGTTTCAAGCACATGGCAGTGCTGCTTCAAGCACATAGGAGTGCTGCTTCAAGCACATGGCAGTGCTGCTTCAAGCACATAGGAGTGCTGCTTCAAGCACATGGCAGTGCTGCTTCAAGCCAAGGCAGTACTGCTTCAAGCACATGGCAGTGCTGCTTCAAGCACATGGCAGTGCTGCTTCAAGCACATAGGAGTGCTGCTTCAAGCACATAGGAGTGCTGCTTCAAGCACATGGCAGTGCTGCTTCAAGCACATGGCAGTGCTGCTTCAAGCACATGGCAGTGCTGCTTCAAGCACATGGCAGTACTGCTTCAAGCACATGGCAGTGCTGCTTCAAGCACATGGCAGTACTGGTGCTGTGTATATATCATTGGCTTATAATGTTTGCTTAGTACTGTCTACTGTTAAGTAGGGCTAAGAGTTCTCCCGTATATACACACCCATATGTGCGGCCCTGACTGCAGGCATGTTTGCTCTGTGTAGACTGCATTCTTTCAAGAAGAGAGAGATATCATGGCCTGGACAACCAGCCCCTGGCTCACTTCCTTGGCATATTCATTCATGGATAGCAAGAGTTTATATCTTGTAATGGAGTTCCATCCTGGTGGTGATTTGCTGACTGTGATGGAGAAGGATGACAGTGGGGACATACTCACTGGAGAAGGAGTGAAATTCTACATGGCTGAAATAGCAGCAGCCCTCAATGATCTGCATCAGCTTGGCTTTGTGCACAGGTTTGTATGTATGTACATCATGGTACATGTGTGATTGGTATGTATGTACGTCATGGTACATGTGTGATTGGTATGTATGTACATCATGGTACATGTGTGATTGGTATGTATGTACATCATGCAGAGCTCACGATAACTTTTGGAGGTGTCTGGACATCATGTCCTGACAAACTCCAGAATCCCCAGACATTCACATATTTGCTCAGACATGATAATTTGACTATAGCAATCACATGCTTTGCTAGTCTCTCCTTGCTACCATGTATGCAGTTGTAAGCCAGCATACATGTGCAGTTTCCTGCATTTTCATACTATGTGCAGGAGCAATTTAGCATTTCCCCAGTCATAAAACAATAGTATTGCTTTCAGTGTAAGTGAAAAGGCTTTGTGCAACTGGCTTCTGAAGCACCAGTGTCTGTTTTGTACTACTCAGCTGTTTCTATCCTATGGTGCCACGACCTAATTAATAGCAGTAAGTGACAGACCATAAATCTGTCACCTGAACAATGACAGCCTCCTATAGCCATAAACACTTTCTTTGACCAGACACAATGTCCTGACCAAGTTGATGACATCTGGACATCTACTGAAAATGATCTGAAAATGTCCGATGTCCAGTTGCATTTTAGAGCTCTGTCAGTATGTACATCATGTTACATGTGTGATTGGTATGTATGTACGTCATGTTACATGTGTTATTGGTATGTATGTACGTCATGGTACATGTGTGATTAGTGCTCCATAGGGAAGAGGGCAGGTTGCAAAATGACCAGTAGACATACGTATTGTATGTACACACACACACACACACACACACACACACACACACACACACACACACACACACGTGCATACTTACGTATGTAAAATATATGTGCGTATATATGATTTCTGTATGTGTGTCTGATGTGATGCTGCTGTCTTTGGATGCAGAGACGTCAAACCTGACAATGTACTAATCACTTTATCTGGTCACATCAAGCTGGTCGACTTTGGGTCTGCAGCTAGACTGAAGGATGGAGTTGTAGTGAGTGATGTGTGCATTTCTGTACTGGTGTGTGTGTGTGTGTGTGTGTGTGTGTGTGTGTGTGTGTGTGTGTGTGTGTGTGTTAATGGTCTGCACTGTGAGGGTCTTGTGAGTGAGCTGTTTTACTGCTGTCTGTGTTCCATCTCCTGCTTGTCCTCAGGAGAATGCAGCCCTGCCTGTGGGTACACCAGAGTACATTGCTCCAGAAGTGCTCACCTCCCTCAATGCTACTCCGCAACAAGGCACTGCTGGTTGTTATGGGGTTTGCTGTGACTGGTGGTCGCTGGGGATCATTGGCTACGAGCTCTTGGCTGGTGTGACTCCCTTTGAAGGTGACTCCACTGCTGCCACATACGGGAACATCATGAGCTTTAACAATCATTTGCAGTTTCCAGAAGATGTTGGATTTAGTGACTACTTCAGAGATCTGCTTTGCAGACTCTTGAGTCCCCAAAATGTTCGTATTCAGTTTGAGGAGATAAAGAAGCATGCATTTTTCAATGGTCTCCCTTGGAATCATTTGTTTGCAAGTATGTATGTGTGTGCATGCATATGTACCTGTATCCTGGTGTGTGGGCGAATTATGGGAGGGTCTCAGGAGAAGTGTGCTAACATGTGCAATGCAGCTCAGGTCACTGATGTCAGCACACTTCCTAATTGATGCCAATCAGTAGTGTAAGTGGCTAAAACCATAGATTCTATTATCCACGTATGCAGAAACTGATCAGCCCTAGATGAGGCTGTACACACCAACAGTCAACAGTGAATGGTTGCTAGGATTCAAATTTGTTATATCCTGTCCAGGTATGCTGCAGCAGAAACACAGTGCTAATTGAGCGAGGGTGGTGCTGCAGCAGGCCTGGACAGGATATAGCTAATGCTTGCATGCACACAAGAATATGTAAATGTATTTGCATATTTGTTTGTTTATACATACGTATTTACGGTAGGAGGCAAAAGTTTGGTTATGTTATATTTTACAATACAGTAATTCCTTTTCGTCCTTACACAAGCATGTACAGAAATAAAGCGGAATGGAATGAAACGGAAATGTAAAAAAACGTTAAGATGATGGGACAAAACGCAAGGTGTTGAATAGGGCATTTTCTCCCTTGATAATTCCACCTTGGCGCTTTTCTACAACAGAGTATTATTCTGAGCGACAAGTTGATGCTTTTCTCTTGGAGCTTTCGGTGGACCTGGTTATCGGTGGTTTTGTCATCTTCCGTGAATTTGTCCACTAGCTTTGGCACTAACCCGGTGTCCTGCAACATCCCCCGGATGCTCGCTTTCTCAGGATTCTACCCATGAGATCATTCCTCTAAATATGCACTTACTTGATGCGTCAATTCTTTCCGAAGGCAATGCTTGATTATTGGAGCTCACACAAATGACAGAACAAGAACCTACTTTTGCTGCACTGACTGTCATAACATTCTTGAAGTTCACTAGTCAAAAATATGATCTCAATTCAATGCCCAATGATGGTTAGCTTGTGTGTGTGTGTGGAATTCCTTTGCAATTAACAGAGGAAAACTGAAGCAGCGCACTATGAGGAAGACGACTAAAACGGAACGAAATGCTATAGTGCTTTGTATTTGTTTTTGAAACAGAACTGACTAAACTTTTACCTCCTGTACGTACATACGTACATGTGGTGTTGTATGTGTGTGTGTCTGTGTGTGTTTGTGCACGTGTGTGTGTACAAGTATGTTTATATTCGTAGATATATGCACATACCTACACATTGTTTGAGAATGATCTGCTGTGTGTATGCCCATATGACGGTATATTGTATGAATAGCCTGGTAATATGGCACCCCCGGCACCACCTGTCTTTGCAGTGCCCCCACCTCATGTGCCCAAGGTGACAGGAGTTGATGACATGTCCAACTTTGAGCCTCCATCCCCACCAAAGAAGAGCAGGTTGAGAACAGCACCAAAGACACCTCAGTCTCAGCTGGGGTTCTCAGGGAGGGAGCTACCATTTGTTGGGTTCACTTTCTCACAGATAACTCACACCGAGGGACGATCCAAGAGGTTGTCGGTTACTGATGGGACTCATTTCAGAAGGTAAATACAAGTGTGAGGGTGACCGATGTTGACAAGTGTGAGGGTGACCGATGTTGACCAGTGTGAGGGTGACCGATGTTGACAAGTGTGAGGTGACCAGTGTTGACAAGTGTGAGGGTGACCGATGTTGACCAGTGTGAGGGTGACCGATGTTGACAAGTGTGAGGGTGACCGATGTTGACCAGTGTGAGGGTGACCGATGTTGACAAGTGTGAGGGTGAACGATGTTGACAAGTGTGAGGGTGACCGATGTTGACAAGTGTGAGGTGACCGGTGTTGACAAGTGTGAGGTGACCGGTGTTGACCTATGTACGTACGTATGTACCGTACCTGTGCCAGCTAGTGAAACTGTCTTCCTTTTCACTTGTTGTGTGTAGATCTGTTTCATGTGACCTCTTGTCAGAGATGCCATTGGAGACTTCAGAGGTGGAGCTGTCGTCAATGATAGCAGAAGTGAAGCAGATACTGCAGTCAAGGGAAGAGGCTCTCAGCAAAGTTGAGGAGTCCCATAAAGTCCTTCAGGAGGACCGGATCATGAAGCAGTCTGAACTGGAGGTGTGTGTGTGTGTGTGTGTGTGTGTGTGTGTGTGTGTGTGTGTGTGTGTGTGTGTGTGTGTGTGTGTGTGTGTGCATACGTATTTCTGTTTCCTCAGATGCTGGCATGTTTTAAGTATTCTTATTTGTACGTATACATAGGTACATATAGGACTCACACAAGTAGTAGTTACAGTACACCCTGGGCAGGGCAATTCTTGACAGCTAGAGCACCTGCTGTGATAGTCTCATTCCCAACCCCACTTCTGCCCGCCATTTTATTCCAGGCAGAGAAGTGGGTCTGGATCTTGGATATGGATTGCGAAATACCTCGTGCAAGTCATGCAAATCATTCTAGGCCTAAAAGACTTTCATGAGGCATAGAGACCCTCAAATACCATAAATGCTAGACATTTTCAATCAGAGTTGACGATGAGATTCTCGTGAAGAAGTCGAAATACTAATGGATATATAATGACAACCTTTCAGCATGCTAAATTTTTTCCACGCTCCTCGGCTTCCTTGAAACGTTTGTTCAGACTTTTCCGCTGCCGTCTGCTTTTCATTCATGACTGAAAATCGGTGCTGTTTCTACTGAGCAACACCAGACCAAGTGAAAATTCATAGGCGCAACTTATCCGCTCTACTCCTGGTCAATGGCTTGGTGGCAGTGCTAAGTTCCCTTTGGAGTGTCTTGTTTGCGACACTCGTAACTATCTCAGAAACACAATGCGTGTGTGGAGGATGTACAGATAAGAGGGGCAGCACTACGTGTGTGGAGGATGTACAGATAAGAGGGGCAGCACTACGTGTGTGGAGGATGTACAGATAAGAGCGGTAGCAATACGTGTGTGGAGGATGTACAGATAAGAGCGGTAGCAATACGTGTGTGGAGGGTGTACAGATAGGAGCGGCAGCAATACGTGTGTGGAGGGTGTACAGATAAGAGCGGCAGCAATACGTGTGTGGAGGATGTACAGATAAGAGCGGCAGCAATACGTGTGTGGAGGGTGTACAGATAAGAGCGGCAGCAATACGTGTGTGGAGGGTGTACAGATAGGAGCGGCAGCAATACGTGTGTGGAGGATGTACAGATAAGAGCGGCAGCAAATGATGTTTTATTCTGTGTCTGTTGCTTCCTTAAGCAGTTCTATGATTTAATCAAGAGTCAGTCACAAGGTCAAACGTGACTTGCTCATTAATTTTTGCAATCCTGCTATCTGATTGGTTACAGCGGATTTGCAGATTCAAACCAAGACTTATGGAGATAGTTACCAGACCCACTTCTCCGCCCAAAAAATGGTAGGCAGAAGTGGGGCTGGGAACGCGATTACTACTGTGACTGCTTGCTGTTGTTATAATAAACCTTAGTTGCTGTGGTAACACACTGTTTTGTTGTCTGTAGTCTATGCTGCATACACATGCATATCCTGCGGTCATTCACCTGTACACCGGATGCAACTGTGTAAAATCATAGTACACGTACATACATATGTACGTGTGTATGCATACACTTGTACAGTTCCTGGGATGAGGACTGGGTGTAATCTTGTATCCCTAACCCACTCCATCTGTTTCTTCAGGAGTTGCAGAGAGCATTGGACATGGAGCGTTCTGAGAGGCAGTCCGCAGAGGCAAAGACTCTTCAGCTTCTTGCTGAAGTTAGGGAGTTTCACGAGAAAATTGTCAAACTGAAGGAGGCCAAGGCTAAGTATGGGATTTGAGATATGAGCATGCACACACACACACACACACACACACACACACACACACACACACACACACACACACACACACACACACACACACACACACACACACACACACACACACACACACACACACACACACACACCACAAGTAGGAACTGATGTGTGCTGTTTTAGGGAGAACATTTCACAGTATCAAAAAGCACTAGTTCTTGCTGAATCCGAGAAGAAGGATGCTGCAGTTAAAGTATCCAGGCTACAAGAAGCACTCAATCGACAAGTTAAAGAAACTGAGAAAAGTGATGTAAAAGTTTCGCAGTTGTTGAAGAAGATGTCTGAAGTATGTGTCTTAATGCTGTCAGGAGTAGGAGTAGCTGAATGCTTGAGGCATTGATTTTAATCTCCATTATAGCTCAAAGAGAGCAAACGAAAGGAATTGGTGTCCATGCAGAACAAGATAGTGCAGGTTTGGTTGTCTCAAGCACAAGATACTGGACATGTGACTTACATGTGACTGATCCTCAGACCTTCAAGGAATCAGAAACTACAGTGAAAGATCTGGAGCTGAAGTTGGAGAAGGCTCTACAGCAGAATGAAGAGCTTACCAAACAGTTGGCTCAGCTGCAGCATGGAGCCGTGTCTGGTGGCCACAGTGAGGGCAAGGAGGGAGCCCAGGAAGGAGGTCATGTGATGGCAGTGGATGAACTGAAGGTGAACATCAGAACAGCATGTCAGACTGGTTGTGTAGCTCCACTCCTCACAGCATGTCAGACTGGTTGTGTAGCTCCACTCCTCACGGCATGTCAGACTGGTTGTGTAGCTCCACTCCTCATGGCATGTCAGACTGGTTGTGTAGCTCCACTCCTCACGGCATGTCAGACTGGTTGTGTGTTTCCTCACAGTATGTTCTTCCTGCCATCAGGAGTGGGGTAGTGCACCAATTGAACAGTCTCAAACCTGTGTATATGTATGTTGCAGAACCCCATCACCAATGCTGTCCCCACCACACACCCCTCCTCCAACACAGATCAATTCGCCACACCCCCTCCTTCACCACATATCTGTCTCCCCACACCCCCTCCTTCATCACAGATCTGTCCCCCACACCCCCTCCTTCACAGATCTGTCCCCCACACCCCCTCCTTCATCACCTATCTGTCACCACACCCCCTCCTTCATCGCAGATCTGTCCCCCACACCCTCTCCTTCACAGATCTGTCCCCCACACCCCCTCCTTCATCACCTATCTGTCACCACACCCCCTCCTTCATTGCAGATCTGTCCTCCACACCCTCTCCTTCACAGATCTGTCCCCCACACCCCCTCCTTCTTCACCTATCTGTCACCACACCCCCTCCTTCATCGCAGATCTGTCCCCCACACCCAATCTTTCATCACCTATCTGTCACCACACCCCCTCCTTCATCGCAGATCTGTCCCCTACACCCTCTCCTTCACAGATCTGTCCCCTACACCCCCTCCTTCATCACCTATCTGTCACCACACCCCCTCCTTCATCGCAGATCTGTCCCCCACACCCCCTCCTTCTTCACCTATCTGTCACCACACCCCCTCCTTCATCACCTACCTGTCACCAGACCCCCTCCTTTATCGCAGATCTGTCACCACACTCCCTCCTTCACAGATCTGTCCCCATCACACACCCCTCCATCACAGATCTGTCCCATGTTTTTAGTTGTGTTATGATGTCATCCTCACCCTAGGAGTCCCTGAGCCATGCAGAGAAGGAGTTAATTGTTTTGATGACATCTTTAAATGTAAGCTACATATGTAGGACCGTGTACGACACGTCTTTCTGTGTGTGTGTGTGTGTGTGTGTGTGTGTGTGTGTGTGTGTGTGTGTGTGTGTGTGTGTGTGTGAGTGAGTGAGTGAGTGTGTGTTTGTGTGTGTGAGTGCATTCTGCTACACAATAGGAATCTGTGACTGAGTTATCAACAACAAAAGAATTATTAGCAGCAGCAAAAGTGGAGAATAATTCTCTCAAACAGAAGCTAGAGGTATGGTGTGTGTGTGTGTGTGTGTGTGTGTGTGTGTGTGTGTGTGTGTGTGTGTGTGCATGTGTGTGTGTGTGTGTGTGTGTGTGTGTGTTTGTGTGTGTGCATGTGTGTGTGTGTGTGTGTGTGTGTGTGTGTGTGCATGTGCGTGCATGTGTGTGTGTGTGTGTGTGTGTGTGTGTGTGTGTGTGTGTGTGTGTGTGTGTGTGTGTGTGCATGTGTGTGTGTGTGTGTGTGTGTGTGTGTGTGTGTGTGTGTGTGTGTGTGTGTACATGTAGTTGAAGTATTGTTGTTATGGTATTGCCTACAGTACATGGAGAACAAGTCTAAGGAGAAAGCTGTTGCTGAACAAGAAGCTCTTGATAAGTTGTGTACAACCATGTCCACTCTGGAGGAGAAGAACAAGCAAGTGAACAAGCTTGAGTCCTTGTTGTTGAAGGAAAGAGAGGAGAAGGAGAGGGGGATCCAGGCCCACCAAGAGGTGACCACACCACCATGCCCGTACATGTGGGGACTGTACCCGTAGTCTCCCCCTACCCCCTCCACTCCCAGTGGCGGATCCAGGGGGGCAGGGGGGCCTGTGCCCCCCCTTAAGTTAAAATTCAAGATTTTGAGAGTAAGGCTAGGTCAAACATTACAATTATTCACAACTAAAGGCAATGCAATATTGATAAATCAAAGATAACATTATAGAAATAATCATTTTAGATGATAAAAGGAGCCCTTGTCAGTCGATACTGATCCTCTTGCTAAGAAAAAAGCAATACAATTTAATCTGCTCGCGATGGGCGGCCATTTTAATGCTGTTACTAATAATAGAACAATTGCCAAATAATGCATCTACTAAAAAAAAAAGGTTCTCAAGTTGCCTGGTTAACATTTTGGTTAGACCAGCCAGCAATTCGGGAACCTTTTTTTTCCTTCCTCTCCACCCCGTCCATCTTCCTTATCCTTTCCACCCTCTCTACCCCCTCAGCCCTCCCCGCCCTCTTCCACCCTGCCCTCTTCACTCCCTCCACCCTATCCATCCTTTCCACCCTCTTCCACCCCATCCACCCTCCCCACTCCTCGCCGTCCCCATGCTCATTGTTCTCTCCTGATTATTCTGCAGGCTCTGTCAACTCTGGAGGAAAAGAAGAAGTCACTTGAAGTGAAGTTGGAACATCTTGAAGTACTTCAGGAGAAGGCCAGGGAGGACCACACTGATGAGACTAGGTAAATCTGATTCCAAAGAGTGTTGTCATGGTAGTATAACCCCTCACTCGTTTCATCCATTGGTCACTTCAAAGTGACAGTTTTTACACCAAATTTTTCATCAGAATCACCGAGCTTGAGGGTGAGAACCTGCAACTGAAGCAGCAGAGAAGTCAGCACAATCTCAGAGTGCAGAAGGATGCGGAACTCCTGTCTAAAGGACAGGAGAACCTTGTCAGCCTGCAGGGCCAGCTCGTGAGCTTGAAGGAGTCATCTCAAAACAAGGAGAGGGTTTTAGTGAAGGAGGTGCAAGCAAAGGATCAAGCATTGAAAGAAGCTGGGGAGAAGGCAGTTCTATTGGAGAGGGAAAGAGATAGTTTGAAACAGAGAGTGGAAGGCCTTATGGTGAGTGGTTTCTTTTGGTACTATTTGGCAATTTTAATTCAAATGTTTTATGTAGTACTCCGTGTATATGCAGTGCTGTGTATGTGGTGCTGTGTGTGTAGTGTTGTTTGTATGTAGTGCTGTGTGTGTAGTGCTGTGTGTGTAGTGCTGTGTATGTAGTGCTGTGTGTGTAGTGCTGTGTGTGTAGTGCTGTGTTTGTAGTGCTGTGTGTGTGTGTAGTGCTATATATGTAAGTAGTGTTGTGTGTGTGTAGTGCTGTGTGTGTAGCTTCATACATGCCTACTGATCTGTACGTAAATTATGCACATACATGAGGCTAGACAGGTTAGGGCTAGACAGAGTTTAGTTGGACTGGGTGTACACTGTGCAAATTCCTACATCCCGCAGCACATATGTACTGTATAATGTGCTGCACATGCAGGATGTAGAAATTTGCAGTGTGCACTCAGTCCAACTAAACTCTGTCTAGCCGTAACCCATCTAGCTTCATGTATGTGTAGCCCTATGCTCGTCTAGCCCTTTGCCTGTCTTGCCCTTTGCCCACCTAGCCCTGTACCTGTTTTGCAACTCACCCTTGTTCCAAGTGTTTTTGGAGGATCATTTTTTGATAAAGCCTTTTTGCACAATCCTGTGTCAATCCTACATCCTTTTACCATTTTTAGATGTTTTTTATACACCCTTGTAATAATCTCACAGCAATGACTGGTGCAAGTGAATTGCGCAAGTTGAGGGGTTCAGCTCAGGTCGGGCAGTGCTTACTTTATTGCTCATCATGTGGCTGTGATGACACTGCTACACCAAAGCTTCTGCATCTCTGTGCATCCCCTTCCGTCATTTTTTAACCCAAAATGACTGGATGTAGTCTGGCGCATCAGCCTTTGAATCACTTTCAGTCTGGTTTCATTTGAAGGTCACTTATTTTACTAGCTCAAAACCTGTCTTGGTTTACCACTGTCCTACCTCTGGGTGGTGAGGCATACAGGGGGCAAAATGTGGCATAACAGTACCAACATGTACCAATGTGCACCAGCATGTACCAATCAGTGTTCTCCCCAGAATTTTTTTAGGGCACTTAGCAATCACTAATTACTCCACCAATAGCCAACCCACACAATCCAACGGTTATGTAATGCTATTGCTGCAATATAATAGTAAACATAATTTGCAAGTGAATCAAAAGAGTACTGTTCAAGCATACATATTTATATGTCTTTGAGGCAATCCAAGATAAGAGCAGAACATTCCAAGGAAAATCTGATCTCCATCTTGGATCAGCACCGCTGCTGCTTTGCTTGGCAGTACTAGAGCTAGGAGTGCTATCAGCGGGTACGTTTCTCCTTTTTGCGGGCAATGAGGACACGCGTTCACATAATTATACGTATCTTGCCTTTGCCTAAAAATGGCCGCTCTTCACGCTATTTAGTTTATTCGATCTAAGAAAAGGGAGGAATGATGAGAACAGGTACCGCTCAAATTTGAGTAACTGCAATCTATTTCAATTTGTATCTATAAACTCTTACGTTTGATAAACAGTTACTTCAACCATTGTCGAGGCTACCTGTTTTGACTAGTTTTCTTGGTGAGTGGAACCATGGTAAAACTGATAAGGTTGTAGAGGACAGTCACAGACAAATTTAAGGAGTAGCAGCTGCTAAGCCTTCCAAAATGAAGGCGTAGCAGGCCACTACTCTAACATGGCCTGGGGAGAACACTGCCAATGTGCACCAATGTGTACCAATGTGTACCAATGTGCACCAATGTGCACCAGAGTGTCTCAACACGCACAGGGTGAATTAAAGGTAGCAAAATCAAAAGACAACACAACTCTTATTGAAGAACTTAAGAAGTCGAAGTCTTCCTTAGAACAGAAAGTGGCTGACCTGACAGCAGACCTGATGGTAATTGCATTTGTGAGTGCTATACATAATATGTATGTACGTATATGTTACAGTGTGTGTGTGTGTGTGTGTGTGTGTGTGTGTGTGTGTGTGTGTGTGTGTGTGTGTGTAATGATTACATGAATGCCAATCAGCAACCTTGAGCTGAATCATCGATAATATAGATAATTGAAGTATTTTCACTGAGATCTTTTTGATTTCAGTATTGTATGCTGTGACTCGCCATAGTGACTTTCCTGGTCCTGTGCCATAGCTCCTACTTTAGCTGTTAGCAGATGCAATGGGACATCCAGGGGATGTGCTCTACATGCACACACACACACACACAGACACACACACACAAACACACACACATGCACACACACATGCACACACTCACACACACACACACACACACACACACACACACACACACACACACACACACACACACACACACACAGTATATTTTATTGTTGCATTATCAGGATAATGGCTATTCTCACAATCATTTTATGATGTAACCAATGGCTGACTATTAGAAGTGTCTCCCACAGAAAGAAATGGCAACAGGGTGCCAGGGGGTCCAGACGATTCATTGTCGTCTGTTTTTCTTTATACTCATGTTCTTTATGAAGGAAAAGATGTTGGGGTATATAGAATATTGCTATTCTGCAGTATTGCACAACTGGTAAAAGAGTTTTCAGCATCACAATGATGATCCAGCTCTTTTTAAAATTTGCTGCTAGAAAAGCAACAGGTGCTGCTCCCTGTTCCAGATATACTGGGGGAAACACTGTATCAGGAGCTGTATTTTGTGTGGGTAGTTGTAGTAGTGGTGGTGGTAGTGGTGATAGTAGTGGTGGTAGTGTTGTGGTAGTGGTAGTAGTGGTGGTAGTGGTGGTGGTGGTTGTGGTAGTGGTAGTAGTGGTGGTAGTAGTGGTGGTAGTGGTTGTGGTGGTGGTGGTAGTGGTGGTAGTAGTGGTGGTAGTGGTTGTGGTGGTTGTGGTGGTGGTGGTGGTAGATTTGTGAATGTATTGTGTTTACCTTTTGTTTCTAGTCATTGGAGAGACGTGTTAGCCTATTAAAGGAGGTGCGGTCAACCTCTGCTGGTGAGCTTCAGAAAGCCAGAGACAGGATCACCCAACTGGAACAAGCAATGGACACACAGAAACTGGTACACATACACACACACACACACACACACACACACACACACACTCCTCCACATTCGAGAGGGTACGTATGTGGAGGAGGTTCATGTGTGTTTGTCTTGTCTGTAGAACAATGAGGTTTTGGGGGATCAACTCAATTCAGCAGAGGGGCAAATTGAGGACTTAAAGATGGCTTTATCCAAGGTGGAGGAGGATAAACTGAAGTGGATGGAGACAAAGAGAACTTTGGAGAGCGACCTGGAGATTGCCGGGAACCGCTTGGAAGAGACAGCTACATTGCTAGACACAGAGAGGTCTCTGCGGTATGCAGCATGTGCTTCATGGAAGTGTGTGTGTGCTTCATGGGAGTGTGCGTGTGCTTCATGGGAGTGTGCGTGTGCTTCATGGGAGTGTGCGTGTGCTTCATGGGAGTGTGTGTGTGCTTCATGGGAGTGTGCGTGTGCTTCATGGGAGTGTGCGTGTGCTTCATGGGAGTGTGCGTGTGCTTCATGGGAGTGTGCGTGTGCTTCGTGGGAGTGTGTGTGTGCTTCATGGGAGTGTGCGTGTGCTTCATGGGAGTGTGCGTGTGCTTCATGGGAGTGTGCGTGTGCTTCGTGGGAGTGTGCGTGTGCTTCATGGGAGTGTGCGTGTGCTTCATGGGAGTGTGCGTGTGCTTCGTGGGAGTGTGCGTGTGCTTCATGGGAGTGTGCGTGTGCTTCATGGGAGTGTGCGTGTGCAAGTGTAAAACCCTTGAATCTGCCTGTGTGCTTCACATACTGTCTGCAGGGTTGAAGTTGAGGAGCAGAATGTCCGTTCACTAGAGCTGTTCCAGCGCAGTTCCAGTGTTCACAGTGAAGAGATCAAACGCTACCAGCAGAACCTCTTCTCCCAGAAGCAGTTGGCGGAGGGCTACAGTAAGAGGATCACAGAACTTGAGCAGGCAAATTCACTGCTGAAGAGTAAGTGTGAAGAGGTGGAGTCCAAATCTGAGAGGATGAGTGCAGAACTATCAGCTTCTCAGAAAGAGGTGTGTGTGTGTGTGTGCGTGTGTGTGTGTGTGTGTGCGTGTGTGTGTGCGTGTGTGTGTGTGTGCGTGTGTGTGTGTGTGTAACCATACCCTTCATTTGCTTGCTATTTGTGTTTATCTTAAAGCTTCAAACAGCATGTGACCTCATCCTACTCCGGTCCTTGTGCAGGCATCAGAAACTCGACAAAACTTGAACAAGTTGAAAGCATCTTACCTCAAGCTGTCCCAGGAGTCGGCCAGTAAAGCTGCTGAAATAGAGAGCATGACTGTTGCAGACCAGGAACGGGAGCAGCAGTTGAGAGCTCTGTTGGTGGACAAGGAGGAACAAGAATATCGTATGAAGACCACCATAGAACAGCAGTCCAAGCTTATCACGCACGCCATGCATTCCAGAACACCTCCAAAAGAGTCTAAACTTAAAAAGGTGTGTGTGCGCGCACGTGTGTGTGTGTGTGTGTGTGTGTGTGTGTGCGCGCGCGCATGGGTGGGTGTGTTTATACATACCTACATATACTGATATGTACAAAAATAAACCTGAGTATTTGTGATAATCTGTGGGTGTACAAACAGGTACTTCTCAATCATTTGTCTCACCACCTGTGTTCATAGGGCCTTCGTAAGCTCATACCACGTTCTAGGAATCCTGAGAAAGAGGTTGAGGAGTGGAAGGAGCTGACAGGAATGCTAAAGAAGTCTTCTTCATATGGTGAGGGCAGTAGTGAGGGGAATACCCTTTCAAGACATTTGTTACATGCATCAATGATTCCTTCCCCTCTCATTCAGGGAACTCCCCCTTGACCTCTGCATCTGACAGGCTAAAGCGACGACGCTGGTTGTCCCCGGACTCATCTAATCCCATCGTCAGTGTTCATCTTAGTGGGGACAGCGTCTCGCAGACAACACCGCAGCAGAAATCTCCACGAAACGTGAAGTCCATGTACATCCAGTCTTCGGTGTCTGATTGCAACATTGTTGACTCGTCTGGTATTCGGGAGGAAGGTGGAATGAGGGAGGGTGATGGAGGTGAAGATGGCAGCTCAAATGTGGCCAGTCGTTCCCAGCTCTCTCTGGTACTTCACCACAACATCCCACACAAGTGAGTGTCCGCCTGCTGTGGGACTGCAGTGAGTCCCCCATCACATGAATTGTTTGTTGCCAGGTTCAACCCGTTGCCTCCCATGCGAAGTCTAGTGGCTGGGAAGTGTGCTCACTGCGAGTTAGCTCTGAGTAGGAAGCGAAAGATGGAACAGTGCATTCGTGTGTGGATTCATGTCTGTGTACTATCCTGTCCTGTGTCTGCTACTTGTCATCACATCTGACATACTTGTCATCACATCTGGCATACTTGTTATCACATCTGGCGTACTTGTCATCACATCTGGCGTACTTGTCATCACATCTGGCATACTTGTCATCACATCTGGCATACTTGTTATCACATCTGGCGTACTTGTCATCACATCTGGCGTACTTGTCATCACATCTGGCGTACTTGTCATCACATCTGGCATACTTGTCATCACATCTGGCATACTTGTTATCACATCTGGCGTACTTGTCATCACATCTGGCGTACTTGTCATCACATCTGGCATACTTGTCATCACATCTGGCATACTTGTTATCACATCTGGCGTACTTGTCATCATATCTGGCATATTTGTCATCACATCTGACATACTTGTCATCACATCTGGCATATTTGTCATCACATCTGGCATATTTGTCATCACATTTGCTGTACTTGTCATCACATCTAGTTTACCTGTCATTGGTATAGACTGCAAAATTCGCTGTCATCCAGAGTGTTCACGGAAGATTCCCAACAACTGTGGACTTCCTGTGGAGATGTTAGCAAGTGGAAGTACCCCTCCTCCCAAGAAGGCCAAGTATCAAGTAATTTCTCAGTCCTCCTCCTCCAGTCCCTCACCACTGATGCAAGGTCAGCTGATGGTCTTCAGGTGAGTATGTGGGGCAGCTGCCCACAGAAGTTTACTGAGACATGTTGAGGTTCACTTGCCTTCATACATGTTGAGGTTCACTTGTCTTCATATTCGTATGCATAATATGTACATACATACATCGTATTCTACGGGCAAAACACAAATATCCTGATCAAGTTTCAATTGGAGCATTAGCCAAATCTGTCTTTGTTAGGTCTCACACTAAACAGCAGAAGAGCACAGCCATGTGGGCTGTTCTGACTGAGTTCCATTTGAAGATATTTACCACAGAATTAGCAGCAAGAAGGGAACACCCTGTTGTGTGTGTCTCATTTTGTGACCCAAGGAATCCAGTCTCTCTTACAGCCAGCATCATTGACCTTCCCTCCTCAGTGAAGGGACCAAAGGAGAATGTGTTACTTCTCCAGCACGGGAAGATGCTGTCCCAAGACATCTACCTCACCACTCAGAGTGAGGCTGATAAGAATCAATGGACCTCATCTCTGAACAAAGTCATTCCAACTTCAGGTCTCGTCAGAGATTTGTCTTTGGAGCTGAAACCCATCGATCTTAGTGCTAGATCGTCACTAACTGATCTCTCCATATACTCGGACATGTTTGCTGATTTGTGAATTCCCTTACGATGACTTCTGTATCTGCGCACTTGCCAATGTTTGTGTGTGTGATTGCATGTCCTAGCGACTGCCCTTGTGACTGTCCTAGTGACTGCTCTAGTGACTGTCCTTGTGACTGTCCTAGTGACTGCCCTAGTGACTGCCCCAGTGACTTACAGCGACTGCCTTAGTGACTATCCTAGTGACTATCCTAGTGACTGCCTTAGTGACTATCCTAGTGACTATCCTAGCGACTGCCCTAGTGACTGCATGCCCCAGTGACTGTCCTAGTGACTGCCCTAGTGACTGTTCCCATAGAATGTATGAACTGGTCTATGGTAAGTTGGCACACTAGACAGCTATAGTGTGTTTGGGTATGTGGTACCAGGGATATTCTACTTAAGTGTACAATACGTATCTGTTTTGGTATGCACCATTGTGCACCCTCAAATGCACCATTGTGCACCCTCACACGCACCATTGTGCACCCTCACACGCACCACTGTGCACCCTCATGCGTACCACTGTGCACCCTCAAACGCACCACTGTGCACCCTCAAACGCACCACTGTGCACCCTCAAACGCACCATTGTGCACCCTCAAACGCACCATTGTGCACCCTCACACGCACCACTGTGCACCCTCAAACGCACCACTGTGCACCCTCATACGTACCATTGTGCACCCTCACACGCACCACTGTGCACCCTCAAACGCACCACTGTGCACCCTCATACGTACCATTGTGCACCCTCACACGCACCACTGTGCACCCTCACACGCACCATTGTGCACCCTCACACGCACCACTGTGCACCCTCAAACGGACCACTGTGCACCCTCACACGCACCATTGTGCACCCTCATACACAATATTGTGGAAGCATGCATAGGACACTGAGAATTCAAATGTTTGTGTGTATTATGTACAAAACAATTTCAATGAGAGTGTACTGAAAGTTGTGGGTTAAAAAAGAAGACAGACAAAACAGATACTCCGAAATAAAAATGTACACTTTCTGTTTGCCACGCACATCATATCAGTTGGAGGTTGAATTGACACTACTGGTCCGAACATAACAGTTGCTGTGATCATTGCTGCCATTTGAAGATGAAAGAGAGGAGAATTTCACTTTCAAAGCAAAATCTTTACTGAATGTCTTCTTCTTCTTGAATGCCCCATCGAGCTGCAGTATTAGAGGAGAAGATGCACAGTAAAGTCAATCAAATTTATGCCCAGAATAGAGCTATCTGACAATTGTTTAGTGGTGTAAGCATGATTGTTTAGTGGTGTAAGCATGATTGTCTCAAGCTGACAACTGCCCTTTATACAGAGGTGTGTTGGTTCACTGAGGTGGTCCTGGACCAGCCTGTACAGTGGTCTCTGTAGACAGGTGGTCCTCATACAAAGGTGTGTTGGTTCACTGAGGTGGTCCTGGACCAGCCTGTACAGTGGTCTCTGTAGACAGGTGGTCCTCATACAGAGGTGTGTTGGTATCACTGAGGTGGTCATCCATGATGGGTCAGTTGTCAGTTTAGTCTAGCTAGCTAGCCCGTCCCTATTAAATGTTTAATAGGGACGGGCTAGCTAGCTAGACTATTGTCAGTTTCCACCAGCTGATTGCACTATAGTGCACAAACATGCCTACTGCTCTAGACTAACCTCTTCTCTCTTAAATGTTCTACTGTCACCATCTCCAATGAAGAGAGTGTGGAACCCCACACCAAACATGAGTTCATTCTGTAACACAAGAGAACAATTAGAACCTTTTCTCAACATTTACTGTATGCACACAACATTTGCACACACACACACACGCACAACCACACACACACACATGCATGCACAACCACACACACACACACACACACACACACACACACACACACACACATCACATCACACACACACATGCACAACCACACACACACACACACATTGCCGAGTCTATCGTAGTCATAAAACTCTATGTAAACATCTCCCTTCAACATGACATTGCAAGGCCAAGACACATCCTTCTGCTTGCTTCCTCGGACCTTCGGAACAGCTTCATCACCTTTCTGTAGTTGGGGGATGGGGGAAAGAAGGTGGGTGTGGTGCAGGAGGTGGGACAATGGGATAGTGGGTGTGTCACTAGGTAGAGCAATGAGATAGTGGGTGTGGCATATAGTGGGACACTAGGATAGTGGGTGTGTCACTAAGTAGAACAATTGGATAAGGCATGGGTGTGTTACAAGGGAGACACTGGGTTTATGGGTGTAGCATAAGGTAGAACAATGGAACAGTGGGCGGGGGACACTGGGTTCATGGGTGTAGCATAAGGTGGAACAATGGAACAGTGGGCATGGCACATGGGGGATAAGGGCTTGGCAAAGGTGGAACATACCACGCAATCAGACGACCCATTCTATAGAAACAGTGTGTGGAGTGTCTGTGATGTGATGTGGCCGGGAATGTGTGTATTGTGTGACAAGATGCGTACATAAACTGGACCCACTGACCCGTGTCGAGAACACATCATCTCCATTGGAATAGACAATGAAGTAGGGATCTGTGTCATGCGAGAGGTAGAAGAATAGTGAAAGGAAAATAGAAAATAGCAATCTTTGCTTACTCACTGCAGCCTCCAGTGGGGTCAAAGGATGGGATGGTAATCATGATCACCTGAACAAGTACTCGTTGTGGGGCATCACAAAATGACAGATCTTCTGAACTCACAATTTTCTCAGTATAGTGAATGTACCTCAGCTGGCTTGGGATGGTCACACCCTGGCAGTCGAGAAGTTATCAGAATAGTCACTTTGTTTAACAATTATAACAGCAACACCCACCCACCCACCCACCACACACACACACACACACACACACACACACACACCTTCCCATCATGTGTCCGCTGAGCACCAAAAAACTCTATAGCATCACGAGCAGTTTCACAGCTGCAGACCAGATGATGAATCACATGTGTAACACACACACACACACACACACACACACACACACACACACACACACACACACACACACACACACCACACACCACACACACACCACACACACACACACAACACACACACCTCACACACACCACACACACAGTACACACCAACAACGTACAGCTTGGCATAGACAATGTAACAGCAGATCAAGCAACCAGTCCGGCCTTTCCCAGCTTTACAGTGGACAACAGCAACATTGTCTTCATGTCCTTTCAGCCACTGGTACTACAAGAAGTGGAAGTGTGTGTGTGTCTGTGTGTGTCTGTGTCTGTGTCTGTGTGTGTGTGTGTGTGTGTGTGTGTGTGTGTCTGTGTCTCTCTCTCTGTGCGTGTGTGTGTGTCTGTGTCTGTGTCTCTCTCTCCCTGTGCGTGTGTGTGTCCGCGCGCGTGCATGTGTGTGTGTGTGTGTCTGTGTGTCTGTGTCTCTGTGTGTGTGTGTGTGTGTGTGTGTGTATGTGTGCGTGTGTGTGTGTGTGTGTGTGTGTGTGTGTGTCTCTGTGCGTGTGTGTGTGTCTGTGTCTGTGTCTCTCTCTCCCTGTGCGTGTGTGTCCGCGCGCATGTGTGTGTGTGTGTGTGTGTACTTGATTTTTATGTGTGTGTGCATGCGTGTGTGTGTATGCAATACTCACAACATCTCTACAGAACAATTCCACTAGAGTCAAAGTTGGACACCTGTGATCATCAAAAGGGAAATACCCTACTCTATTCTTGAACTTGACAGCTGGATAAGCTCTCTCGGAGCACCTGGGGAGGAGGGAGGCATTGACAGCGAGGTCTAAAGGAAATCATTTGCCAACTTACAGATTGTAAACTTTGTACTTCCTTTTATGATAGTCCTCCAGAAAACTGCACACAAATTGACCACCAGGAAATGAATGTCAGGACAACAGGAAGTAATTAGCATGCAGTGGTACCCCCAGTATAGACACACACATGCAGGTGGACTGGTCTTGTGTAGCCATACCCAAACTTCTGATCCTTCTGTACAGACATTTTTTAAAAAAAATCAAAGAACGAAGTTGAGTGTCTGGCTACACAAAACTACCCTCAGACTTTTAGTGGTATATTGGCTACCACAGGAAAATGGCTGCCACAAATGTACCTCTGCACACTGGACATTTTGTTTCGATAAACGGATTCAGCTCCTTCTGACGGATAGCCCATGGCAATGATGTTACCTGTAATGTCTGATCAGTTGTAAGTCAAGTCCAATACACACACAAACAACATATCTCATGTACATAGCGTGCTACAGCGATCATGATCGCAATGTGCCCTCATGAATGCAAACCTACGCACGCACACACACACACACACACACACACACACACACACATCTTTCAAGGAATATATGTGGCAGTGACCACACCCACAATGCCTCTGTTCAATGGATACAGGACAAGTCAAGATCATAACGACTGTTCACAAATCTTTTCTTCTGCCGAGAAACCAACGATCGAATAGGGTTAACAGCTCGTTCTGCATGGACAGGCAGGGGGATCTCAGGTGGTGAACACACACACACACACACACACACACACACACACACACACACACACACACATGTACACAGACACACACACACACACACACACACACACACACACACACACACACACACCAAAGACTGAAGAATCCCTGGAGCTCTTCTGCGGGACAGAGAAGTCCCACTCTTCGTCCGAGTCTATTTCGTCCTCTTCTTGTTCGTTGAAGGTTATTCTCGGCCTACTTATCACTCTAGAACGAGGTCGTGGTTGCAGGTCGTCTAAATGTGGCGGTCCTTTTGAAGAGTAAAACACGCTAGCAGAAGTGTCTGTTCCGTCTTGCGTTTCCACTATCGTCACTAGAGATGGTTGCTGTGTTGAGTTAGCCTCCGCGGAGGGTTCGGTTCGGCCGTCCGCCAATCCTTCAACCATCGCTGCCATGTCTACCTATTTAGTCAGAAGCCAGAGATCGTCTCGTGTTGTTTATGTAACCTAATCTCGTACGGTTTTCGAACCAGTTCCCGGCTTGTTTCCAATCTCGATCCTAAGCTCGTATCGAAAGCGACCCACCCATGCACGCTTACAAGTAGTCCAACCAAAGACGTAATAGAATCACACACAAAACACACAATATATTTAACAAAATTTAATTTTAGTCTTTTGGAAAATTCGTTCATAAAAACCACATGTGTTTAATAAAGTCATCACTTGCACTACCACACTCAAGTTGTCTTCTGGCTTGCCAACTACAGATGAAGAGAGGAAGAGACGTAGTGTGTGTGCGTCAGTGTTGGGGTAATGGTAATTAGTAATTGTAATCAATTGTAATTAGGTTTACATTTGCTGGTAATAGTAATGTAATTGTAATGGAGCTGTTTCAGTCTCAGAGTAGTTCTCATGGTAGTTGGTATTCTTTTGCTATTTGAATCACATTACACAATTACCATGCAACTACTGTGATGGATATTGCTCATATCTGTGGATATATTTGCCCCCTAAGAAGGTAGATTTTGGCTAGTTTGAGGCTATTTTCTGCACTACAGTTAACCAGATGTCTGTTGGAACGGGAAAATAACATCAATCACATGATTTAGATCACCACATACATGAAATCTCGGTAGGGTGTAATAACTTTTGCAAGCATCGAAGAATAAATCTGTAATTAGTAATTGTAATTGTAGAAATGTAGTTGCAATGGTAATTGATTACTTTAGTGGAGATCCGTAGTGGTAATGGTAATCGTACTGCTTTGATACCAAGATAATTGCAATGGTAGTTGATTGTGATACCCCTGTAATGGCCACAACACTGGTATGTGCGCGCGCACATGTGTGTGTGAGTGAGTGTGTGTGTGCACACGTGTGTGTGTGTGTGTGCACGTGTGTGTGTGTGTGTGTGTGAGCGTGTGTGTGTTTGTGTGTGTGTGTGTGTGTGTGTGGGTGGGTGTGTGGGTGTGTGGGTGTGTGGGTGTGAGGGTGTGGCAGGTATGTCTACGTTATTAAGAATTGTGTACAGACAATCTCAAAACAATGACTCAGTCTTGCTACAACAATCCACTGGAATGCATCCACACTCAAGACATCAACTTTTAATGGCTATTCAAGTACTTGATATCTTTTCAAACATACATGCCCCACCCCTGGTCATGTCTACTTCATAAACTGATCACACCCACCTTATTACTGACCACACCCACCTTATCACAGACCACACCCATGTCATTACTGACACACCCACCTCCTCACAGACCACACCCACTTAAGTACAGAACACGCCTTGCCCATCACACAAACACATTTCCTATGAGAAGAACTGAACCAGAGGCAAAATATGGAGCCTGTTCATCAAGTGCATGCGGACCAGGCTGAAGATAAGCTACAAGAACACTTACTTTAAATGCTTCCACCCATTCCTTCATCTCTTCTTCATTTCTGGCTGCCATAACATAGTCACTAGAAAGAACAAGGTACAAGGTACGTGTAATGATATTGAGCACCAATGGACAGAGGAAACAAACAATGAAGAGAAGAGGGAGGGAGGTAGTGCGAGGAATGGGGAGGAGGGAGGGAGTGTGAGGAGGGAGGGGTGGTGAGAAGAGAGGGGTGAAAAGGGAGGGATGGTGAGAAGAGAGGGGTGAGGAGGGAGGGTTGGTGAGAAGATAGGGGTGAGGAGGGAGGAGTGGCGAGAAGAGAGGGGCGATGAGGAGGGAGGATTGATGAGAAGAGAGGGGTGAGGAGGGAGGGGCAGTGAGGAGGGAGGGCTGGTGAGAAGAGAGGGGTGAGGAGGGAGAGGTGGTGACAAGAGAGGGGTGGTGATGAGGGAGAGGTGGTAATAAGAGAGGGGTGGTGATGAGGGAGAGGTGGTGACAAGAGAGGGGTGGTGATGAGGGAGAGGTGGTGACAAGCAAGTGAGAAGAGTAGACTGAGTATGACACGATAGACCTAATAGTGATTGTTGCTCACTTTCTCTTGTTCCAGCTACTCTCTGTGTGGACTGTAAACTGGTAAGATTGTTCTCGTTCACCTGTGAAGACATGGGGAGTAGTACCCTTGCTGCACACACACACATACACGTGCGCACGTACGCACATGCACACACACACACACACACACACACACACACACACACACACACACACACACACACACACACACACACCTTGCCCAGGGTGGAAAATTTGCATATTCTTTAGTTTTACTTCTCCCAATTCTTTGGTATCCTGTACACAAACACATACGCCAATCAACTTAGACATTCACTCATAATACCAACAGAATTTCACGAACTCCTTTTTTCTTGTAGTAAGTGAAGGTTCCAGGTGAGAGGATGAACCAACGCTGCTTCCAAGATTGGTACTTTCCTCCTCTCTTGTAGAGCAGTCCTTGCTTGCCACTGAAGGCTATACTAGCTGCAAATAAAAGGAGACACTGTTGCTGTCCACTCTGGTGGTAAAGGTAGTGTGTGTGTGTGTGTGTGTGTGTGTGTGTGTGTGTGTGTGTGTGTGTGTGTGTGTGTGTGTGTACGAACACATACGTACTTCTCTTCTTAAGAGAACCCAGAGGAGGTGCTAGAGCGTCTTCTTCTTTAGAGTCAGATCCGTTTGTTTGATGGACATCTCCATTGCTCGTACCTTCCTTGTTTGTTGATGTTGTGCTGTCTTCATCTTTGGATGTTGTCTCCCCGGTTGGCTGTGGGTGGTCGTCCTCAGGTCTAGACACTACCACTCCTGGTGGTGGGATACTCCCTTCCTTTGGACGCACCTCTCCAGCCTCTGAGGAGGAGTCAGAATCTCCACTGTCAACCTTCACTTCTGGCAAGGGTGACTTGCTTCTGTCTTGTCCATCCTCCCCCTCTCCACCCTTGTCTATCAAAGGGGACTGCTCCAACAGGTCCTTATGAGGTGGGAAAGGGGAGGCCTCTGGCTCTGGTCCCTTCTCTTCTTCAGAGTCCATATCTTCCTTGTCAACTAACAGGACTCCTTCTTCGGCTTTCACTCCTTCATCCAATTCATCAACATCATCATCATCACTTACTGAGGTCATCGTGATGGTGGCAACTTGAACATCCTCACTGACCTCTCCTGGTTTCTCATTGTCCTTTTTCTCTTCATTCGATCTGCTTTCCTTTGACTCTTCATTCTTGGTCGACTCAATGATCTCCTTCTTCTTTGCTTCCTGAGACAGCTCAGCTTCCAGTTCAGAGCCAACTCTAGGTTTGTGAGGAGTTCCTGTAGAATCTCTCAGAGCTAGTATCCATTCCTTGCGATCTTGCTTGTCTTGTGCGTTGAACAGGTACCCGCTGGAGTGGGATAGGGAGCATGGAGCCGTATAACACACATAAAAACAAGCCCAAAGAAGATCAGGTTTAAAGTACTCACTTCCTCTTGTTCACTGGGTCAGGTGCGTAGATTGTAAATCCGAAGTGACAGCCTCTTGGCGGGTATTTTGCTGTGTGAATCTCTGCTTTCTTCAGCTTTATCGCGTGTATTCGGTTCTAGAATGGCGCGCATCGCGAACAAATACCAATAATTTGTCATTCCAGAATACCATTAATTTTATTAAATTGACTTACTGCTAAAGTTTGTCGGGATACGTCTTGTCTAAATTTCTCTTCACTAGGGTAATAGACGAGAAATCCTTTATAAAGAACAAAGAAGCGACTCTTGAATGCCTTGTGACCTCCTCCTTGCTTTAGAAGCCATCCCGTTCTTTTAGGATGCTTTAGGTCGAAACCAAAGTGATGCGCTCGTCCGATAACAGGCGAGTCTGACCCGGTGGCCATGTTCAGTGGAAGAGCTTAGATCTTCTGTTCGGGTATACAGATTCACGTGGTAGAGGATTCCAGGGATAGCTGACGGTGGCTGGGCGGTAAACCACGCCTTCGGCAGTGGATGATAGGTTGAAGGCGAGGTTGAAGGAAAATGGCAGACGTCCCAGTTGACAAACGAGCGCTAAAGCAGGTCGAATTGGAAGAACTGGCTGAAGGTACGCAGTTTTGTAACACAATGTGAGTCACTGGCGAAGAATTTCGGTTGGTTATCTTATGCAATGTTGCCACTTCGATGCGCGGCTTCTTTCCACCAAATTTGGATTGTTGCAAATATTATATTGTCCTGTCCCACCATGTCCCTCCACATGGATCGAGTGTACCGTACAAGGACGATACTCCAATAGCGGGTGTGATGCGATCCCTCTTCCGGGTTCTTGTCCGAGGTGATCATGTATCATTTCCGTTTAATCCTTAACTGAATGCAGTTCTAGAAGGAGGCTTGAGAAGAAACTTTTCAACTGCATCTGTGTCAGTGGTCGAATGCCCAGACCTGTCCTTGGATCCGTGGGGACTGGCTTCCCAAGGTGTGTGTGTGTGTGTGTGTGTGTGTGTGTGTGTGTGTGTGTGTGTGTGTGTGTTTGTGTGGTATACACGTGTGCTTGTGTACATATATACATGCACATATGCATGTGTGTGTGTGTGTGTGTGTGTTTGTGTGGTATACACGTGTGCTTGTGTACATGCATACATGCACATATGCATGTGTGTGTGTGTGTGTGTGTGTGTGTGTGTGTGTGTGTGTGTGTATCTATGTGTGTGTATGTATATGTGTGTGTGTGTGTATGTATGTGTGTGTATGTATGTATGTGTGTGTGTGTATGTATGTATGTGTGTGTGTGTATGTGTGTGCGTGTGTGCGTGTGTTAAAAAAATTGTTGCATTTCTCTCCTCAATCAGGTATATGCGGTAGTCCCCGCCTTGCTGATGTGGGGGGAGTCCCCTACTTGTTCCCTCTACCACGGAAGGAGAAGGTGATTTACACACAAAGTGAACCTCTCTTAATAGAAATAATGATAGCAATCTTAATAGAATAGTTTAGGAATTAAAAATAATAATCTTAATAGAATAATTTCATGTCATAGGAATGAGAATATATTGGTAAATCTCGAGGATGTATTAAAGTAGTATTTTTTCAATTTGGTTGTGGGATGGGATGGTAATCTTGTTTCCCTCCCCCGGGGGGAGGGCCTTAGCTGTGAGGCTACTTTGCAGTGAACAACACAAACAATAAAGGAAAGGGAATAAGAAAACTTGAGTGACAAGAAGCACATTCAGCGATTAATTTAATAATTAAAATGAATTTTGTAATAAATTAACATTTAATATTAAAGTTATGTGAGATTTGGCAAAACATGCAATATTCAAGTGAAGGCAATTTGCCAAAAGCAAGCACCCAAAGAGTGGAATATAAAAAACTCTAACAGTGAATTTCTGCATGAAGTGAACGAATTTATGCGACCCAGTTAACGTTGTACTATGATATTCCATCTGGTTGTGGTGAAGTTATATCGTATGTAGTGAAGAACGATTGTTCTGATGAAGTGAAGAGTTTTTGGTGTCCCCTGGGATTTGTTATAATGAGATTCCACCGTCCTATTTATAGCCACTAATTGTAGGACTTCTTTAGGATTTTACAACATTCACAGCTGATGTGTGATGTGTGATGTGAGGATTCCATTGACTTGCAGAAGTACAGCCTACGTGATGTGGCGAGGATGGTGGATTTACCCAATGCTCTCGTTATTGGAGCTGGAGCAGGGTCCTCCCACTTTGTGGGCGTGAACTGTGAACTCATGCCTAATATGGTTGTATCTGAAGATGGCATCAACAGAACACATGCAACAAAGATGGTTCCAAATGTGAGTGGTGGAGGGAATGTGAGTGGTGGAGGGAGTGTGAGTGGTGGAGGGTGTGTGAGTGGTGGAGGGAGTGTGAGCGGTGGAGGGTGTGTGAGTGGTGGAGGGAGTGTGAGTGGTGGTGGGAGGGAGTGGTGGATGGTGTGTAAGTGGTGGAGGGAGTGTGAGTGGTGGAGAGTGTGAGTGGTGGAGGGAGTGAGTGGTGGAGAGTGTGAGTGGTGGTGGGTGTGTGAGTGGTGGAGGGAGTGTGAGTGGTGGAGGGTGTATGAGTGGTGGAGGGAGTGTGAGTGGTGGTGTGTGTGAGTGGTGGAGAGAGTGTGAGTGGTGGAGGGAGTGTGAGTGGTGGAGTGTGAGTGGTGTGTGTGTGTGTGTGTGTGTGTGTGTGTGTGTGTGTGTGTGTGTGTGTGTGTGTGTAAATACATACTCAAAATTCTTAAGACCACACCGACCCCTATTCCATGTGTAATACTCTTGTCCTCCTATTTCTACTCATCTAACGCCCACTGTCTGCATGTGTGCAGTTGCCTACACTCCCTGGTTGCTAATGCTTGGCAGCTTTTTAGCATTTCAGGTATTTGTGATGTCATGGCTGCTAACTATTGGTATGGGCAGTCCAGCATACCATTATGCCAACATCATCACCCACTTCCTGTTTCCTGTCCTCTGAAATGTACTTCCTGTTTCCTGTTCTGAGTGGAAATGGCACCTTCTGAGTGGGGGGTGTTTGCATGCCTACAGAGGTCACCTTCGTGGTGTGCCATATTTGGAATTGGTGTGGGTGTGAGTGAATACTGACAACAGAGGCTTATATGACACTGCAGTTTACTTTACCTCCTTATAAGGTAATGCAAAGTTAATCTTGGGGAGGGTTAGAGAATGGACAGAAGAGCACGCATGCACATATACACACACCATAATAGTATGTATGTGCACACACACACACACACACACACACACACACACACACACACACACATGCACACACACACACACAAACACACACACACACACACACACACACACACACACCACACACACACACACACACACACACACACACACACACACACACACACACACACACACACACACACACACACACACATACACACCACACACACACACACACACACACACACATACACACACACACACACAGTATCTGGTAGCAGACAATGATGTCGCTTGACTCCACCTCCCTACTGCAGAGTGAGGAATACAACACGTTTGAGTACCAATGCAAGGACTGTGGACCATTGGCTAACGTCTTTCTCAGCAAGGGAGAGAAAGGACAGGTTTGTCTCTCCTTCACTCTACGGTACAGTATGTGCTCAGTTATGACAGGATACGACCAAGTTCAGCCCTACCACATGCTGGGACCTGCTCACAACTACAGTGGACCTTGTTAACACAAACTCGCTTAACATGAATTTCCGCTAACATGAAAGCACTAAATGGCCCCCGCAATGCTCCTAGTATTCCTAATTGTTTTGATACCATGAAATTCTGATAAGATGATCGACAGGGTCACACGAGTTGGCCTCAACAGAGTTACACAAGTGGGCCTCAACAGGGTCACAGGTGGGCCTCAACAGGGTCACAGGTGGGCCTCAACAGGGTCACAGGTGGGCCTCAACAGGGTCACACAAGTGGGCCTCAACAGGGTCACAGGTGGGCCTCAACACCTCAACAGGGTCACACAGGTGGGCCTCAACAGGGTCACACAGGTGGGCCTCAACAGGGTCACACTAGTGGGCCTCAACAGGGTGTTACACAAATGTACTGCTATGAGATTGACATCACAATCTTTTGTTTGTTTGCAAAGATTAATTTTCTACCTCTCTATATTGGGGCTATTTGATCATTTTTTGGAGTTGTCAAAATCTCTCAGCATGTGGTTTTCGGAAATTCAGTATGTACAATGTTTCTTGTTATTGCAACTAAGGACTTGATGTATGCAGAAGTCGAGTGTTCGTTCTATGCCGTCTGCTTCCATTGGAACGCTGCATCTACACGTGTCATTTGTGTTAACAGGTGTCAGGTGCATATCCCATGGTTGAGCCAGCCCCCTCACAATCGTCATGCTTAATTCATGTGCTGAACAATGCTGTTGGCACTCCCCACAGTCAGAGGAGGTAGATCATGTCTGGTTGCTCAACTGTTACTACACACGACTGCTGAGGTCTTACTCAGTCAGTGAAACTTCAACTGCCAATCAAATTATGCAATAATATTATGTTATCTTGTGTCGTATCGTGTGGATTATTTGTTTCTGACTGCACAAAGTTCTCTCAATCTATCAATTAGCACGGCACAGCAACACACACACCCCTCCCCTCCCTCCCCGGTTAGCATCCCACAGCAACACACACACCCCTCCCCTCCCTCCCCGGTTAGCATCCCACAGCAACACACACACCCCTCCCCTCCCTCCCCGGTTGAGGTTACATATCTATATGCGTAGTAGTAAACTGTAGCACTACACACACACACACACACACACACACGGTTGAGCCTGCATATCTACATTGTACCACACTGTAGCCCCCTCCCTCCCCCGGTTGAGCCGGCCAATATAGTAGCAAATGTGCACCACACCACACCTCACCCCTCCCCACTACACCACACCTCCCTACCACACCACATCCCACCCCTCTCCACCACACCGCGCCCCACCCCTCTCCACTACACCACATCCCACCCCTCTGCACTATACCACATCCTACCCCTCCCACCCCTCTCCACCACACCGCACCCCACCCCTCTCCACTACACCACATCCCACCCCTCTGCACTATACCACATCCTACCCCTCCCACCCCTCTCCACCACACCGCACCCCACCCCTCTCCACTACACCACATCCCACCCCTCTGCACTATACCACATCCTACCCCTCTCCACCACACCGCACCCCACCCCTCTCCACCACACCGCACCCCACCCCTCTCCACCACACCACACATCCCACCATACCCCATACCACCATGCAATTCTACAGCCATACCATCGACTTGGGTAATATACCATATAGCGGGAAATTTTCACAGGGTAAAATTTTCGTGAATGGCTTTTTTCCTGAAATTCGCGGATAATATTTTCATGGATCCCTAAAATTCAGGATGCCATTTTTTTTCTTAGGCGATGGTAGGAAAGTAGCTTTTGAGTGTATCGTGTGAACAAAATGGCACAAGTTGAAGCCATTTACACCATTTACACTTCAGGGAAAAGTGATGTATAGCACGACCAGCTTTTCGAGAAACTGCTGCTCACACAAAGAACAACGGTGCAGGGGCCTAGCGTGTACGTACTACCTGAGCCAGACGTAGCTGTGGATGTACATGTCTAGTGCTAAGATTCTGCGGATCAGAAATTTCACGAATGTTGGGATATCCGTGAAATCCACGAAAATATTACTCCGCGAAACTTTCCCGCTATATGGCATGTCATAGTACACAAGACCATCTTGGAATCCCAGGTCAAGTGTCTCTCTTTGGCATGAGCATATATATTATGGTAAGCTATCCTGTTTCCCCAGTTCAGCTTCATGAACTGCCAGACCGTTGGGGGTGGTTACCCCTCAAACCTTATTCAATTGGGTCTCGATTCCAATCGCAATCTGAACAAATCAAGTTTAATGTGCATTTATTAGGAGTAGCATCATATATGGAAGTGGATGTAGCTTGTGGTATCAGAGGGTGATGGTCGCTCCTTTCAACTGCTGTAGGTTCTAGAAATCAGAGCCAAGACTAGAACAGGAGAAGAAAACTTTGTTTCATGTATGAGGAAAGCATTATTGGCTGCATATGGGGAAAACCCTGTTGGATTAGGAGGTGTGTTCCAAATTAAATCTGGCAAAGCCAAGCTGCATGTCATGGTGAGAGAAACTAATCGGCAGTGCTATGAATATCTAAATTATATACGTACCACCCACACACACACACACACACTGCAGCCTGATTTCTCAGAAAAACCAATAGCAACTCCAAAGGAAGTGAACAATTGGCTCAAATTCTTTGAAATGAATTCTCCCTTAATTTGCTTAAGTGTATTCATTACCACTGACCCAGTAAGTCTGCATTGTATAGTCATGCATCCCTATCACCATAGCAACCAGACACACCTATCCCCATAGGGACTGGACCTAAGACTTGAACACACCCATTGTTACAGTTGCCATGGCGACGGTGGTCATTATCACTATGACACAACTCCAGAGGAGGTGGAGTATATCGGGTACTACACTCCAGGGGAGTTCATCTACCGAGTGGACCGCCCGGAAGAGACACACGCATTGGGAAGAGATTAACTTAATTGGGAGCCAAACAATAGAAAATACTAGGACAAAATAAAGAATAAATATTTTGCAGTTAATAAACATCTTTGGAGAAATAATAAGATTTGCTGCACTGACCCAGTAGCAAGCTGCTGCGTCTAGCTAGTCCCGCGCTCGACGCCAGACCATTAGGAGGTATGATCTTCTGTAGTTATGAATACAGAAGGAGTGTTGCCCGCAGTGTTGTCTTTCTGTTGAGACGCGTCACATTCCTTGTTATCTTGATGGGTGTGGTCATCGTCAGAGTGGGTGTGGTCATCATCTTCAGATGATGAAGGAGAGTTGAACTTGTTACTGCAGCCCTCGTCATCAGACAAGTCAACAACACACAACTGATTGTGGTCCACCGAGTCTGTTGTGATAGACCGTTGAGGGGTGGGGGAACACTCGGGTGACATCTCCTGTGTGTGATGTTCGGCATGAGGGTGTAGTTTAGGGTTGACTGCCTGAAGTTTAGTCATCCACAAATGTCGCTCCTCCTTCGTGTGAGCCACAAGGAGTATCTCGCTGGGGAGTGGCAGAGAGGTGGGCAGTGTGCAATAAGAACAGAATAATTATTGGTCAGTCTAGTTCATGTCGGCATTGTGCGCACACGCACACACACACACACACACACACACACACACACACACAAATACATAGGCACAGGTGCACACGGACGTACACAAACACAGAGATAGGGTTGCACTTCAGTCACTGAAAATTGTAACAATTCTACAGGTAATAATCATATCAGTGGTGCTTCCAGACATGCTTAATGTAAATTGGAATTACTGTACTAATTGTGGCAGAAGGGTGTTGAGCTTCTCTTCCAATTTGAACGCTAGAATTGTATTCGACTGGCAAGGCCTTATGAGGAGAATTTCTTAGCAGTCCTAGAAGTTATTCTAGGCCCCATTTACACATATCCAGATACCTTTATAAACATATACTTTTGAATGTGTTTACAACTTATTTACACGAAAACGATCGAAACGATCGATGTATGCGTTTATAGAGTATCCACTTAGGTATCTGTTTACGAAGTATCCACATTCGCTATATGTTTTTGGCATTTTCG
>CAUJGJ010000025.1:156400-186400 GCA_963170055.1 Halisarca cf. caerulea
CAGGACGGGCGTGTTCAGTGTCGGCACAATCAGTCACTCGCCTTTATAAACACCGCCGACACGTCCGGAAGCCGTTTTAAACGCCACTAGGCGGAGTTAATAGACACTTGATTGGCAAGTTCTCCCATTACATTGTAGTGTTTTAAAAATGACACTCATAGTACAACTATTATCAAAAGTTTTGGTAGCAAGTGCTTCTGTTTAGTTTGCTCCTGCCGGTGCCAAACTGCCAATGCTCATCAAGGTAGACTAGAGCTTCAGATATCTAGTTAATTTTCATGCAAGAAAACACTGAGACTTTTCTTCTATGCCCTGGTTTGCCTGTGTGTACAACTTCCTGGTGTGGAAGAGGATTTGCTTGCCCGCTTTCAAAGGAAACCCAGGGTGGAGATCCCTGCATAAAACGGTTGCTCGTGCATGCAAAGTTACTACCACTGACGTATGCACGTAAAGGGAATTAAGTGACGACCACAAAAATGGTGAAATTGAAATGACATCACTGCGACAGTGTTGTAATCCTTGGGGAAACACCACCAGACATTATGCATTTGGAAGCAGGCTGCATTTTGAAGGGTTTTAAATATAATATTATCATACATTATCACAGCACAGCTCCACATGTGTACCCACTCTCTGTGGGTAGCCAAACAGCACCTTCCCTCCATGCCCTCCGCAGCAGACCCTCAATGCAATACAGCACTCTGTTACTGACTGAGGTAAAGTCAACATTTCCAAATATCCAAAAAAATCTTAGTAGTCCAACAACCTCTGTAGCTGGATGTCGCTACCCCTTGCTTATTGCTCATCGAGTGCCAAATTATATAGACAATAATACATGATTTATTAGTATGATCAATTACATATACTCACTCAGTGATGATCAATTTTAGACAATAATAATATATGATGCAGGAATTTTGAATGTGCAGGAATGTGCCCAATTCTCTTGCATTAAGGGAGATTGATGCAAGAGAATTGAGCACATTAATTCCTACACATTTTAAATGTGTGACATGTTGTGCATGACAGTGTGTACAAGTTTAACTTTCAGTGTACTTGAAAAAGTAAAGAAATATTAAGCAGAATGAAGCATACACAAAGGTACATCGGTCCACCTATATACTGAGCACTGATGTCACAATTTTGTGACTGTCTGTGGGTTGCCACAGTTCCCATTATCACTGACAGCTCAAGGTATTCTCTTTATATATTAAATGATTTAGGTAATATTGTACACTTCACCAATTAATATAATAAATTTACTATTACTACACTCACTATAATAATTATATGAATTGATTGAGGTTTTAGTGGAACTATGGTCAGTCCTATGTGTATGTAGGCAGCCATGTTTGTTTCACATCATCCCTGCATATGCATGCAGGTAGTGGTTCATGACATAGAGATAAAGTTGACACCACATTTGATCTGACAACTGCAAAACGGCTGGGAGCTAGTTTCATCATTGTGATATTGAAATGTATAGCTTTTACCACATGCCTGCAAGGTCTACACTTCCATATTTAGCCCCAGACATTGATCAGGGTATTAGCTAGTGTATCACTCGGGATATTATTATTTGGACTTGGGAGCCTTTAATCATAGGCTATTTCTGCAGGCACTCAGAAAGTTGATCTTATTCATAATGCAATCCACATCGCTCCACACATGGAGCTCAATCCACATCGCTCCACACATGGAGCTCAATCCACATCGCTCCACGCATGGAGCTCAATCCACATCGCTCCACGCATGGAGCTCAATCCACATCGCTCCACGCATGGAGCTCAATCCACATCGCTCCACGCATGGAGCTCAATCCACATCGCTCCACGCATGGAGCTCAATCCACATCGCTCCACACATGGAACTCGATCCACATTGCTCCACACATGGAGCTCGATCCACATCACTCCACGCATGGAGCTAAATCCATATCGCTTCACACATGGAGCTCAATCCACATCACTCCACGCATGGAGCTAAATCCACATCGCTCCACACATGGAGCTCAATCCACATCGCTCCACGCATGGAGCTCAATCCACATCGCTCCACGCATCAGTGGAGCTCAATCCACATAGCTCCACGCATGGAGCTCAATCCACATCCCTCCATGCATGGAGCTCAATCCACATCGCTCCACGCATGGAGCTCAATCCACATCGCTCCACGCATCAGTGGAGCTCAATCCACATAGCTCCACGCATGGAGCTCAATCCACATCCCTCCATGCATGGAGCTCAATCCACATAGCTCCACACGTGGAACTCAATCTACATCGCTCCACACATGGAGCTCAATAACAGGCCAACCCTGGATACATGCATTATATATACTAATCGATAAATTCCATTAAATCTGTTTCAATAACGTTAACTGTGACTTAATAGTATCACTCAAAACAACAGTATAAAGTACTAACAATATTGGCATTTGTCATGATATTATGATATTTGTATGGTCTCAAAGGATGTCATGCACACCTGATCAGAACCAACTGTTATTCACTGGTGAAGTCCTCACACTGCGTATACTTAGTACCAGTTTTGTCAGAATTTCAATTATTAATTAAGTTGTCTACACTTGAATATCTTACCTTCATTTTCCTGGTATGTTCTTGTAAGTGTATAAACTATATCTGCATCTTAACAGATGATATCAGAAAAGACATTTATTTTAGTAAGAAAAGAAAATATAAAAAATCAAATAAGAAGCCATGCAAATGTGTTTGGGTTATTTTGCTCCATTGGGAGAAGAAATTCTCGATCCAATGAATGACAAAATACCATAAACTATTGTGCAGTAGCCGGCCTCTCTTCCTAGGAATGTAGCATTTTCTCTCCACTGCCTGGTATTCGTACATGAAAGACTGAGTCATCTCATCCCTGCAGTCCATGCATGCATGCAGCTTGTCATGTGGAATAAGTCATCAAAGGCACACACCATAGTGTCCAGGCACACACCATGGTGTCCAGGCACACGCCATAGTGTCCAGACACACACCATAGTGTCCAGGCACACACCATAGTGTCCAGGCACACACCATAGTGTCCAGGCACACACCATAGTGTCCAGGCACACACCATAGTGTCCAGGCACACACCATAGTGTCCAGACACACACCATAGTGTCCAGACACACACCATAGTGTCCATGCAGGCACACACCATAGTGTTCAGGCACACGCTTAGTCTACTGGAATTTGCCACTTGAGGACAGCACACCTGCACTGAGTCATAACTTAATAGTAGTCTCGGGTAGCCAGACCGTCAACTTGGCTCCTTGAACTTGTTAAATGTCACCGCGTTGAAGGATCAAGAGGTTTGGCTCTGGCTATGTGAGACTGGCTCGATGGTTCCTAGCTCTCATACTAAAGTGAGGTCACTCTTAAAGCTCTTAAAATGAGAAAGGCATGGCCATCCTGAGTCACAATGGTCCATATATAAACTAAGCATTAACCCCCTCTTGCCCCAGCACAATTGAGTGCAATTAATAACACAATCATAAAATCAAAAAGCACATGAGCTATGCAGGCTCACAAACTTGTGCATAGCAATCATGTCTCCCTTGGTACAAATTTTAAAACCGACGGCTCAGTATAAGGATGCAAAATGAACTTTGAAATCTGATAGATCAAAATGCAACCAGACTAGAGTACCCTGTCATTAGAAAACTGGTGGAAATACTCCAGTAGTGTCCGTGATTTTGACCATAAATTTTCCAGGGTCATTATCATTCTCGCGGCGTTATGACGTCATTAATGGATCACGTGGTCACAATGCCAGTGTTCATTATTACCTGCGTCCCTGTATCGGTGAAGTTCTGAAGGAAAACGAAGAGATGGGAGGGAATCAAAGTAGACGAGAGAGAAGTAGGTTTATGAATTCTAACTATTATCCTAAATCATCATGTTTATGTATGTGTTTTATATTTTCTCCTATCCAGGACCGAACCAAAGCCAGAGTTCTCCTTCGGGTCCACCACCCGCGCAGCAAGCACCCGCGCCTGCCAAGCCTCCGGCAAAGGCGGTCTCCAACCCCAAACCGGACAGGAAATATGATGTGGTAGTCATCGCTACCTCGACAGACGCCAACCTGACCCAGTACATCCAACGTGAGTCGCATGCCAGCATGGTCAATGATCCCTGTCTGGCGTGTTTGTAACAATGCATTTCGACTTTCACTATCGATTGTATGTGTGTGCATGACCTTGGACACAATTCCACAAGTTGTGTGATGTGCTCTTGTACTGTGGTACCAGGGATGTACAGGTTTTCAGTTGGCGGGCCAATTGATTGATTTCACTTTTGGCGGCAGTATTGATTTGTGTCCTGCGAAGTATACACAAGCATGACCTTTGGTGGGTTGTGCACGAGTTGTTGTGCAGCTCCTCTCCTTGTTCCTCTGTCCAGGGAAGCTGGAGATCTTGAACTACAGTGTGTTTGCCAACCTTGAGGGGTCCGACGAGAAGAACATGATTCTGAACCAGTCGTTGGTGGACTGCAAGGTTAGAGAGGGTGTTGTACAACATGTGTATGTGTACACATCTCAGTGTGCACACACTCACACACGCATGCACACACACACTCATACACACACACACACACACACACACACACACACGCACACACACACACACACACACACACGCACACACGCACATACACATGTTCACCTTTACCCCTCAGTCCCCTGTGATTGCACGATAACATTGTAATCTTCTATTGTGTGGAATCCCAACATCTGAGTTCGCCTTACTTGACACAATAGCCTTTGACTTTTCCTGGGATTCTGCAACAGCCCCCTCCTTGGGGGTCAGTCGTTTGGCCCAGGCATGTTATAATCGACACACAGCAAGCACTTCCCCCAATACCTGTCCCTGGAGCTGTCCTGTCTGGCTAACCACCTGGATTCCAGTGCCCTTATCTCACATTCCAACCATTTTACTGTGTGTCTTGAAGCATGAGCGCTAATTTTCAATTGAAATGATCAGTAGATATCATATAAAATGTAAATCAGCCACTAATTTCATTATTGTTGTTTTTAGGTGATTGTGTTTGTGTCGAGCAGTAGTTCTGCCAAATGCTCCTCTTGTGGGGACCAGATCTCCCTGGCCTATGTCTACAACAAGCCCATTGTGATAGCCACCAATGGAGCGAAGGCCTCTCTTTTAACGGAGATGCCTTTTGGAATGTGAGTTGGCAGTATTACACACCACGGTACCATTACCACACCATGGTACCATTACCACACCACGGTACCATTACACACCATGGTACCATTACCACACCACGGTACCATTACCACACCATGGTACCATTACCACACCACGGTACCATTACCACACCACGGTACCATTACCACACCATGGTACCATTACACACCACGGTACCATTACCACACCACGGTACCATTACCACACCACGGTACCATTACCACACCATGATACCATTACAACACCACCATGGTTACTTCACTATAATATGGTGTTGATTTGTCTGTGCAAGGTGTGTGTGTGTGTGTGTGTGTGTGTGTGTGTGTGCATATTTACTGGCACGTGGTTACAACAATTTGTGATCTTGTCACTGGACGCAATCACTGAAGTTAAGGTTATGCAATTTTGTTTTGGGGAAGTTTTGGCAGCCATACCCCAGTTTCCTTCCTTCCTTTGGTGTGCGTTGAGTGAGGGTTTCTTGTATGTGGTGTTTTGAGGGACTCGTGTGAAGCCTTCTAAATTGTCCTTACACAGGAGAATTACAATGGAGGGTCCGGATTGGCATGTGTTCGATGATGAGAGTAAATTCGATGGAGCCTTTGAAAACCTCCGGAGTGAAGTTGAGAAGATCTCTCCTCACTCAGACCAGCCAACTGCCACTGTTCCTGAGCCCCAGGCCTTCACTCCCTTTGGTGGACAAGACACTGATGCCGCAGAAGGACCTTCCTTTTGGGTTCAGAAGTTTGGAGAGGCATCTGAGGTGTCTTGGCCAGAGTTTAAGACTGCCCTCATCGAATCCATTAGTCTTGAGGAGAACATGCGACCAATTGTTATCAACACGGTGCACGATGAGATGTTTGCAGGAGCAGATGTCATTACTGCAGACAACTTTAAGGCTGTTTGCCCTCCTGGCAAGGACTTCGGGAAGATTGCCATTCGAACAGCCATGGAAAGGTGGACAATACAAGAGGTGTTCAGTATGGAGTCCACTGTGCGTCTCACCAGTATTGAGAACCTGAGTGAGTGGTGTGTGTGTGTGTGTGTAGACATACTTATGTATGTATGTATGTGTTTGTCTCACCAGTATTGAGAACCTGAGTGAGTGGTGTGTGTGTGTGTGTGTAGACATACTTATGTATGTATGTATGTGTTTGTGTGTCATAGTAGGTGGTATGGTGTTACATTAGCTATTTCTTTCTTTCTTGAATTACTTGTTGACTGCCAGGTAAAATCAAGAGCCCAGCTGTCGTGGAAGCTTTGGTGAAACTGCTGGAGTCAGATGATCCTAACATCCGTGCTGTAGCAGCTATCTCCCTCGGACGTGCTGAGAAGGCTGATGAGGCATCCATTGATCGACTTCTGGCTCTGCTCGAGGACAAGGACAGGATTGTTCGTCAAAGTGCCTGCCTCTCTCTCGGCCGACTCAAGGTCACAAGAGCTGTGCCCAAGATCAGCCATATTTGGTAGGTTTAGAGATATCATATTTGGTGGGTAGAAGTTTGCCTTACTTAGTAGGTTGATGGAAGCTGTAATCCAACCATACCTGAACAGCTCTCCTGCTTTTGTTTGGGTGGGGGGAGGGGAGGGGGTGGGGGCTCAGACTACCAGAGGTTTGACTTGTAGATTGGAAATAATTGCAGTGAATTGTGCTGTGATTAAACTCTAGTACCAAGGTTTTGATTATCGTGATGCTTTTAATATACCAATCACTGAAAGAAATGTTAAAAGTTAAATTTGAATTGCTCAAACTTCAACCTCGCGATTCAAACTGTTCTCTCTTGGAGCATAAACAACACTTACAGGTGTTCATCCTTTCCTCTTCCTCTCTGCAGGAGGAATGACTTCATCTCTACTGTTCGAGAGGCCGCCCACGCAGCCTTGGGACAGATTGGTGGACCAGAGGCAGAGCAGGTCCTCAGAGTGACGGACATCTTGCAGAAGGAGATCGCATATCTTGCCACTTCCTCATAGAAGACTACTTTCCATTGTTTGTGCAGTTTTGATGTAATTAGTTACATTTATAGCAGAAATTATTCATGTTCACTGGTTAGTTTCAAATTGAATTTGTAGGAAAATACACAATTTCTTTAGTGTTTTATATGTGTTTTAGTCAACAAGACTGCAGTGCAATTTTGTATAATACATGACATTGTGTATAAGCTACCATAGCCACGCGGTGGACATGTTTTACGTGTTAGCTGCTCTGCATATAGTAAGTACCAGATCATGTTTGTGAGGTGTCCGGCTGTATGGGCAGTAGTACAGCTCGTGTGTGCGTACGTGTCATGTGCATTACAGAATCTTTGTGTGTAGCATGCACACACATCTCTGTTCCTGGTACCAGTACAAGTATATGCATACCATAGATGCAGATTTTTCTATGGGCTTGAAATTTTGCTAATATGCATATACTGAAGAACATTTGCAATCTCATTTTGCAGTTGACACTGTACACATACAATACCTACACAGACAATGGCAGCAAATGACTACTAAATTTTTGCGATCACAGCCTAAACGTGCTAATTAGCAAAAAATCAGCATCTACGGTATTACTGTTTTGCACGACCCAGGAAGCTAGTCTGGCTTCATGCAAGAGTTAAGGTTTGTCCACATGCACTCCTAATACTGCAGCACAGAATGCTTATAGCACACACGGCCAGCCAAGTGAGTTTATACTTTTGCAAGTCGCAATATGGACCACTCACACCATCCTAGAGCCCCACTTAGAGCCACGCGCCATCCTAGAGCCCCACTTAGAGCCACGCGCCATCCTAGAGCCCCACTTAGAACCCCACATCATCCTAGAGCCCCGCACCATCCTAGAGCCCCGTGCCACCCTAGAGCCCCGCGCCACCCTAGAGCCCCGTGCCATCCTAGAGCCCCGCACCATCCTAGAGCCCCGCACCATCCTAGAGCCCCGCGCCATCCTAGAGCCCCGTGCCATCCTAGAACCCCACACCATCCTAGAGCCCCACACCATCCTAGAGCCCCGCACCATCCTAGAGCCCCGCACCATCCTAGAGCCCCGCACCATCCTAGAGCCCCGCGCCATCCTAGAGCCCCGTGCCATCCTAGAGCCCCACACCATCCTAGAGCCCCGCACCATCCTAGAGCCCCGCGCCATCCTAGAGCCCCGTGCCATCCTAGAGCCCCACACCATCCTAGAGCCCCGCACCATCCTAGAGCCCCACACCATCCTAGAGCCCCGCACCATCCTAGAGCCCCATGCCATCCTAGAGCCCCACACCATCCTAGAGCCCCGCACCATCCTAGAGCCCCGTGCCATCCTAGAGCCCCGTGCCATCCTAGAGCCCCGCACCATCCTAGAGCCCCACACCATCCTAGAGCCCCGCACCATCCTAGAGCCCCATGCCATCCTAGAGCCCCACACCATCCTAGAGCCCCGCACCACCCTAGAGCCCCGTGCCATCCTAGAGCCCCGCACCATCCTAGAGCCCCGCACCATCCTAGAGCCACGCGCCATCCTAGAGCCCCGTGCCATCCTAGAGCCCCGCACCATCCTAGAGCCCCGCACCATCCTAGAGCCACGCGCCATCCTAGAGCCCCGTGCCATCCTAGAGCCCCGCGCCATCCTAGAGCCCCGCACCATCCTAGAGCCACGCGCCATCCTAGAGCCCCGTGCCATCCTAGAGCCCCGCGCCATCCTAGAGCCCCGCGCCATCCTAGAGCCCCGCACCATCCTAGAGCCCCGCACCATCCTAGAGCCCCGTGCCATCCTAGAGCCCCGCACCATCCTAGAGCCCCGCGCCATCCTAGAGCCACGCGCCATCCTAGAGCCCCACTTAGAGCCCCACATCATTCTATGCAGAAACAAAAATCCCAACAAAAAATGTACCAGAATTATCCTAAAAGCAGTCCCTCCTAAGAACTTCACCTCTACCATCAGATACGCTTCCACCTTTTCCCATTCACTCACACACCCTCACCTGTGTTAAAGAACTTGTTCTAGAGAGTCTAAAATAAAGAACACTTATTCAGTACAAAGAAAATAGCATGAGTCCTAACAGTGGACAAGACCTGAATAAATCTCTTAAAATTCTTTAATACAAAAATTGAACACAATTTGTGTCCCCCGTAGAAGGGCAAACCAAAGTGAATGTTAAATCACTAGGTCCTCACATGTGTGCATGTGCGTGGGTGGGATGAGGCTAGTGTGTTGCCCCCAGTGTGAGGCAGTCCCCACATATCTGACACAGCCGTACTGGTTTCTGGACGTCAAACTTGAGGATTGGAAGCTGAGTGGGCGTGCACTTGGAACACAGGATTCTCCCACAGTGACGACTGCAGAGCAAGAGGAAGCATAATATATCTTGCTAAACACACACACACACACACACACACACACACACACACACACACACACACACACACACACACACACACAGAGTGCTGCTTACCAGTGATGTTTACGTGTGGCAATCCCAAATTTGACCATACAGTGGGAGCAATTCTGCCCATCCAGCCACACTGGCTCCTCCTTGATTTGGTCTATCGGGTAAGGACAGACGTACATCGTGTCTGTTACATGTCCAACACACCCATTACATGACAATGAAAACAAAGCTACAACTCTAACACGTGAGTATCATGTGACTATCATGTGACTATCATGTGTAACATAACATAGCTCATACAATATACCAACTGACCCAGAATTCTGAAGAGTAGTTGTTTGGTAGGAGCTGGAGCTGTGAATATGGAGACTCCCTCACGATTTGCAATACCAGGATGAGCCCCAGCTTTGACCAGGCTGTCACAGAGACCAGTGTGGCCGTTGAAGTAGGCAAGCAGAAGAGCTGGAGAGGAGAGGACAGTGCATATACGTATATGTCTAAAAGGATTCACACACACGCACACACACACGCACACACACATGCATGCATGCACACACACACGCACGCACTCATGCACACAGACACACACACAAACCTGTGTTGCCTTCTCCATCAGGAATGTTAAGTGGAAAATTGTGGATGGATCTCAGAATCAAGTGAAAAATGGACGCTGCATTCTCGTGAGCATATTTAGCCAAAGTATGCAGCACATTCTGCCCCCTACACAGAGGAGTAGCCACATCTAACCTTTGGAACATCACACCCATCATCCCTCGCACATCAGCATCCCCTTACTGGGCCTCACACCCATCATCCCTCGCACATCAGCATCCCCTTACTGGGCCTCACACCCATCATCCCTCGCACATCAGCATCCCCTTACTGGGCCTCACACCCATCATCCCTCGCACATCAGCATCCCCTTACTGGGCCTCACACCCATCATCCCTCGCACATCACCATCCCCTTACTGGGCCTCACACCCATCATCCCTCGCACATCAGCATCCCCTTACTGGGCCTCACACCCATCATCCCTCGCACATCAGCATCCCCTTACTGGGCCTCACACCCATCATCCCTCGCACATCACCATCCCCTTACTGGGCCTCACACCCATCATCCCTCGCACATCAGCATCCCCTTACTGGGCCTCACACCCATCATCCCTCGCACATCAGCATCCCCTTACTGGGCCTCACACCCATCATCCCCTCACACATCACCAACATCTCCCTCACACCCATCATCCCCTTCACACATCACCAACATCTCCCTCACACCCATCACCAACATCTCCCTCACACCCATCATCCCCTTCACACATCACCAACATCTCCCTCACACCCATCATCCCCTTCACACATCACCAACATCTCCCTCACACCCATCATCCCCTTCACACATCACCAACATCTCCCTCACAAAGAATTATCAACATCCCTACCCACATCAGTTACACCTGCTCCACTCTCTGCTCACATGGCATTGGTGACTCCGAGGTTGGCAGACGACTCCTCTAGCAGAACCTTTACACAGTCAATGTGACCAAGCTTGACTGCCAAGTGAAGGGGAGTGTTCATGTCTGTGTCCGCCACATCAGGATCAGCACGATTCTCCAGCAGCACGCTCAGAATGGAAGGAAAATTCCCCTCAACGGCCATGTGTAACACTCCATTAGACCGGCTGTTGATGTCCATCACCTTTGAACCCGCCAACAACTACAGGTATCACAGGGCATCACCATGACAACACGTGTGTGTGCTCAGTGGCTGTTAAACCACTAATGTGTTGACATGTGTGTGCTCAACAGCTGTCAAAAGAGTATGTCAACATGCCCAACGAACGTCTTTCAAAAGAACATGTTAACAACCACTGCCAATCAACCGTTAAAGTGAGCATGACAATGTGTGTGCTCACCAGCTGTCGAACCAGAAGCTCCGATCCTGTTTGGATGGCCAGGTGCAGGGGCGTGGAGAGGGAGTGGTCCCTTACTTTGGAGTTAACGTCAACACGTACACTCATCAGGAACATCACTGCCTCCACATCTTGGTCTCTGATGGCATTGTGAAGGAAGTTACGCCCCTTGGTATCATACTACAGGAGAAAGTCCACTAGACGGAGTGGGTGTGGTGCAGTGGGTGTGGCAAAAGATGGAGTGGGTGTGGTGAAAGATGGAGTGGGTGTGGTGGAGTGGGTATGGCAGAAGACAGAGCGGGTGTGGTGAAAGATGGAGTGGGTATGGCAGAAGACGGAGTGGGTGTGGTGAAAGATGGAGTGGGTGAGGTGGAGTGGGTATGGCAGAAGATGGTGTGAGTGTGGTGCAGTGGATGTGACAGAATATGGAGTGGGTGTGGTGAAAGATGGAGTGGGTGTGGTGCAGTGGATGTGACAGAAGATGGAGTGGGTGTGGTGGAGTGGGTATGGCAGAAGATGGAGTGGGTGTGGTGGAGTGGGTATGGCAGAAGATGGAGTGGGTGTGGTTAAAGATGGAGTGGGTGTGGTTAAAGATGGAGTGGGTGTGGTTAAAGATGGAGTGGGTGTGGTGCAGTGGGTATGGCAGATGGGGTGGGTGTGTCAGCATTGATGGTCTCACTTGCTCAGCTGCCTCTGGCTCCTTGGTGAGAATGGCCAGCCCCGAGTGATGGTCTTGGTGTTTGAGTGAACAGGCAAACGGAGTGAGACTGTTTCTGTCCTTGAGTGTCAAGTTGATGGTGGGGTGAGAGAGGAGGTGGGCAGCACAGGCCGAGTGATGAGTGGAGATGGCTATGTGAATGGGGGAGCTCCCATTGGTGTCCTGGACAAGGTAGACGTACACTCATCACAACAAACTTGAGAACACATTTCAATAGTGTATTACCGTAGGATGGGTTTTATTTACTACATTGAAATAAATGCTGATTGCTATCAAATTTCAAGAGCGCAAATATTAAAAAGGTATTATAACCAACTATAGCCTGGCCTGTATGTAGCCTGGCCTGTATGTAGTTACATGTTAGGAAATGCAAATATTAAAAACAAAATCTAGTGAGCATTCCCTTAAAAGAAGTTGTTGCAATACGCAATTAAAACCCATTCTACGGTATAAAATAACAAAAAAACATTTACAAAAGGGTTCACACAAACACACACACAAACACACACACAAACACACACACACACACACACAAACACACACACACACACATACACAAACACACACCTTCTGGTTGACATCAGAGTGGTTGGCAACCAGACAGTGAACCACCGCTTCCAACCCCAGTCCACAGGCCAAGTGAATGGGAGGGGCACAGTAGACCCGCCCATCGTCTGAACTGGACCCCAGGCGATACGGGCTGTTGATGTCAGCACCATTCTTGATAAGGAAGACAGCAGTAGGAGTGTCCTTAAGGACAATGGCTCGATGGAGGAGGGTGAACATTCCACCAGTGGGACCCGGGGACCAGGAGTTGGCATCACAACCATGCTCCACCTTGAGGAGTAGAGAAACACCACTGGACGAATGTACACCACTGGACGCATGTACACCACGATGCATGTACACTCTTTGGTGTAAGGCATGTCCTATAGCTAGACCTACACCCGTGCTGCACCAAGACCTACACCCGTGCTGCACCAAGACCTACACCCGTGCTGCACCAAGACCTACACCTGTGCTGCACCTAGGCCTACACCCGTGCTGCACCTAGACCTACACCCGTGCTGCACCTAGACCTACACCTGTGCTGCACCAAGACCTACACCTGTGCTGCACCAAGACCTACACCTGTGCTGCACCTAGGCCTACACCCGTGCTGCACCTAGACCTACACCTGTGCTGCACCAAGACCTACACCTGTGCTGCACCTAGGCCTACACCCGTGCTGCACCTAGACCTACACCCGTGCTGCACCTAGACCTACACCTGTGCTGCACCAAGACCTACACCCGTGCTGCACCAAGACCTACACCCGTGCTGCACCAAGACCTACACCCATGCTGCACCTTGCCCTACACCCGTGCTGCTGCACCAAGACCTACACCCGTGCTGCACCTAGACCTACACCGTGCTGCACCTAGACCTACACCGTGCTGTACCTAGACCTACACCCGTGCTGCACCTAGACCTACACCTGTGCTGCACCTAGACCTACACCCGTGCTGCACCTAGACCAACACCTGTGCTGCACCAAGACCTACACCCGTGCTGCACCTAGACCAACACCTGTGCTGCACCAAGATCTACACCGTGCTGCACCTAGACCTACACCCGTGCTGCACCTTGCCCTACACCCGTGCTGCTGCACCAAGACCTACACCCGTGCTGCACCTAGACCAACACCCGTGCTGCACCTAGACCTACACCCATGCTGCACCTTGCCCTACACCCGTGCTGCTGCACCAAGACCTACACCCGTGCTGCACCTAGACCTACACCGTGCTGCACCTAGACCTACACCGTGCTGTACCTAGACCTACACCCGTGCTGCACCTAGACCTACACCTGTGCTGCACCTAGACCTACACCCGTGCTGCACCTAGACCTACACCCGTGCTGCACCAAGATCTACACCGTGCTGCACCTAGACCTACACCTGTGCTGCACCAAGACCTACACCCGTGCTGCACCAAGACCTACACCCGTGCTGCACCAAGACACACAGATCCAACAATGGGACAAACATGTGGTTCTGAGCATTGTGGGGGGTGAGCAGAGGAGGAAAATATGGCTGCCTGAACAAGTGTACTAGTATTGCCATCAATCATACTACAGGAAGTGACTGAAGGTAAACCTGCTGCTCGCAACACCCCCTGGAGGGATTTCCCTCAGGTATCCTACAGGCGGGACTTCCCAAGGTACCCTCTGCTGGCAAGGCTCTCCCAAGGTCCCCTCTCTCTCATACCAGGATTTCCCCAAGGCACCTTTGGTGGGACTTCCCCAAGGTACCCCCCCTCCTGCTAGGATTTCCTCAAGACACCTGTCCTCTTTCTTGGTGGGACTTCCCCAAGGCACCCTCTCTTGGTGGGACTTCCCCTAAGGTACCCCCTGTCAGTACTCACAAGACACTTTGCTACGTTCTCCTGTTTGCTTCGCAGAGCCATCCACAGTGGACTGTTCCCCTTGTTGTCGTGGTGCTGGAGGTCTACGCTGTGCTCACACAAGTACTGGACCACACCTGACAGTTGGTGACGTATTGCCATGTGAAGGGAGCTTGAGCCATCAGGAGTCCTGCACAGGCCATGCATGTGACAATAAGATGACAGTCATGTGACTCGTGCGTTAGCAGGTGATACTCAGGTGATATCATGTGACACTCAGGTGATATCATGTGATGGCATTTGAAAGTCATGCAATATCCTCTCACATTTTCTTAAAGTTAGCCCCACTGTCCAGGAGAAATATGGCCGCCTCCTCCTGTTCCCTCAACAATGCCAAATGTAACAGTGTCAAGTTCTCTTTGTTGGCAGCTTCCACCTCAGCTCCTGTGGCGCAGAGAAGACAGCATCATCAAACACTTTGCGCCATGTTCTGGTGACAAGGTAGCAGCCACAGAACCCATGGAAGGAGCTACCAACCCTCTCCTGCACTAAGCTCTGCATTTGGTCTAACCAATCCATACACTAGACTCTCATGCCACAAACACAAGGAGAATGAAATACTATTACAAATGATGATCTTATGAGTCCTAGTCTTCCACAACCACTAAAATAATCACAATGGAATTTGGTTATTCACTACCAAACAAGTTTAGTTTTATCTCTTTCTCCCATCGGTTCACTGTGGGGCATACACCTCTCTATTGCTGGATCTCACCTGCTTCCAGGAGTTGCCTAGCAACCTGAAACTGTCCAGTCCACAAGGCCAGTCCTAGAGGGGATTCCCCCAAGCTGTCCTGAATGTTGACGTTCAGAGGGATCATCAGTTTCCCTGATGACGCCAAACCTAAACAAATATGTACACAAGTGAAAGCTATGTACCAACTCTAGAGTCCTCCCCTATTGCCACACCCACCCCAGTCTCCACCTCCAACCCCCTCCACAGCCACACCCACTTTCACCCTCCCCTGCCACTCCCACTCTAGACACCCTCGCCTCACACCCACCTCTGTGACCCAGCAGAACTGTTACTACTCCGTCGTGTTTGCAAGCAATAGCAATGTGAACAGCCGTCTTCCCTCCTCGGTTCTCCATCACGTCAAACAACTGTGGGTCGTCCACAAATTCCACTTCATCACTTTCAACCTTTCCAAACAAGCAAGTGTCAAAAGGGAGTGCGAAGTCCTCCTTCTGTCGCTCCACCCTGTGATACTTCTCCTTGGGAAAGGTGGGTCTTCCCGGATGTCTTGTGGGTGGAGCCATTTCATCCACCTCATTGTCAGAGAGACCAAATGGGTTAGTTGTCTGGTTTGGAGAGGACCCAAAGGGCAAAGAAGTTATCCCATCTGTTGTACTGGTTGTTGCCATGGAGATAACAGAGAGTGCATTGAGAGCGGTGATGGCAGTGGGTGATGTGGGGTAGTCCACCGGATCCTTTGTCCTCGGCAGGGCGGGGGAGCCGGTCCGTGAAGTGCTGGTGGACGATCCCTCCACTTTTGTGTTCTGTCTACTGAGTAGAGTGTTGGTCTGGTAGTTAGGGTCAGCACCTGAGCTGAGTAGTACCTGTGCTAGTCGAGGGAGGTTGCCCGCTGCAGCAAGGTGAAGGGTTGACTCTCCCTTCCTATTCCGGTGGTTTGGGTTGGCTCCTTGGTGGAGGAGGAAAATGGCTCCCACCTCATTACCGCTGATGGCTGCTCGCTGGAGGGTGGAGTTCCCTGTTACCGCATCAACAGTCTCCACATTGCAGCCTCGCTGAATGAGCTGGCTAGCAAATGACTGCTTGAGGTCATCACTCTCGTCATCAGGAAGACTCTTGTAAAGGTTGAACCGCTCCAAGGCCAGCCACAATGGAGTATCACCATTCATGTTACGCAGCTCAAGATTCAACCTGCAGGAGGGAACAAGAATGGGCAAGGTGACTAAACGACACACACATGTGCATACAGTGATACATGTCTGAAAAGGCCACCCAACAATCCACAGTGGCCTCTGTAGACAGGTGGTCCTAATAAATATATGCATACGTATATACATTAGCATCGATGAGGTGGCAGCCTACAGTGACCTCTGTGGAGGGGTGGTCACTGTGTACAGGTGGTCTGTAGAGGGGTGGTCACCGTGTACAGGTGGTCTGTAGAGGGGTGGTCACTGTGTACAGGTGGGAGGGGTGGTCACTGTGTACAGGTGGTCTGTAGAGGGGTGGTCACTGTACAGAGTCCCACAATACGTACATACGTACATACTTGTGCTCCATCAGTGCTTTAAAGACTTTAGCGTTCTTGGAGATGATAGCTCTGTGTAGAGGAGTGTTACCATCACTGTCTTGCCCGTCTGGGTTGGCGTGGTACTCCAATAGGAGGTTTGTGATGGCTTCCATGTCATCCGCTGGCCAGGGAGCCTTCTTGATAGCAGACGAAAAGCTAGCCAGTGCGTTGGAAGGGCTGTAGGAAGCAGCTAGATGCAGGGGGGTTTCCAGTGTGTGGCTGATGGTGGCAAGAGGACTAGCACCATTACGGATGAGGAATTCAGCAGCAAAGGAGTCGCCTCGTAAGATGGATAGATGGAGAAGGGTTTTCCCCTCCTTGGTGGACGTGTCCACATCACACTTGTTGCCAACCAGTGTGTTGGCAATGCTCTCACTGTGCATGAGTAGGGCTAGATCCAGAGGGAGATCCCCATGGGAGTTCCTCTCGTTCACTTTCTCACTGAGCTACAAGTCAACAGGTAAGGGGAGGGACAAGTCAACAGGTAAGGGGAGGGGAGGGGGTGTAGTTCACACATAACACACACATAACACACACACACACACACACACACACACACACACACACAGTAACATATAGATGTGTACAATAATGAAGCATGTTGTGAGGTCACAAAACTCCATGAGATAACTACAGGTTTCCAGAACATTCCCAGTAGACCGCAATGCCACGTGTGTACTCAACAGGGCATCAAAGACCACACCCTCACCACCCTACCACGCCCCTACCTGTGAGGTGTTCTCGACGAGAAAGAGGAAAACAACGTCTTCTCTGTTGTGTTGGATGGCCAGGTGAAGGGGGTATTTGCTGTGGGCCTTGAACATCTCATACAAGAGGGCTGGGGACAGGTTCACAAAGTCTTCTGTTTCCAGGTCATTCTGAAAAGGAAGTGGAAATAGACAAGTATCCAATTTCAGTAAATTTAAGGATTCCTTCTTGAAACAAGAATCCAAGAAGTTCACATACCCAGTTGTCTGAAATGACCTGCAAACAGTACTTCTTGAGGTTGTTCGCCTGATGGTCCTCTGAGACCTGGTAGAGGGAGATGCAGTTGCGGACTGTGACGTTCCCAATCAGCCACTCCTCGCACCTAACAACACAAGAAAGAAGCACAACTAGTACACTGCTCAATTTCCCTCCTAAAATTACTTCTGACAGTGTTAAAAATAAGGAGCAAATGGCGGATGGACAAATGTCCTAGCATTATCATTTTGGGTCGGACAATTTCAGCTTTGCCCATTAATATTTTGGGCATACAAATGACTTGGTAACATCATTGTGTGTGCGTATCAAACGAGCATTTGGTAGTGCTCAGCCAAATGTCTGACCCAAACTTTTTTGGGTCAGACTAACTGCCAAAATGGTCAGAAAATGTCTGAATGCTGACCATTATTTCTAACACAGTTCTAATTAACGGACACAACATGTAACTGCAGGGTTACCAGGTATGGGGTTACCAGGTATGGGGTTACCAGGTATGGAGTTACCAGGTATGGGGTTACCAGGTATGGGGTTAAGGACTAAAGTAAATTAAAATAGGAAAATATAACAAGCTGACAAGTTTAAAGTAGGATGATAGGTAATATTGGTTTTAACCTATGTTTTAACACACACACACACACACACACACACACACACACACACACACACACAGAGAGAATAACCCCCGTCATGTCATAACAGCACTGCACAGCAATGAAGAACCTCAAATGAAAAGCAATGCTCACTTGTCTTTCAATTCCTTCAATTTGAATTTGTTTGCTGCTCCCAACAATTCAATCACTAATGCCTGGTTGGAAAACGCCAGTACGGAGTTGGTGTATATCCACTTGACCAAGGTGCTTGCAGCAGTCACAGACAGGTCACTGAAGTCAATTTCACTGGTGTCAAGGAGGGCGGGGTCCGAGGGGTTCCACGCCTCACTACGAGCTGCTAGGATGATCTTGTGAGCCGCAACCGAACGATTTGACATCTTTATCGTCACATCACTGAAAGGAATGGGATTGAATCTCACCCACACAAAAACAGCAAATAAAGGTAAAGAACCACATCGTTCACAGATAGGGTGACACACAGGGTGGTTCCATGCACATGTTCACCAAAGAAAAGAAACCACTACCACTTTAGCACAACAAGGAAGGCATATTGCTATTTTTTAAAAATAGATATTTCTTTTAAAAGTAGGTAATAACAATTGCAGTTCTAACTAGCATGTAATAAAATGAGAATTATCGTACAATATTTCGAAGGTTATGAAATGTGTCCAATTGATAACTGCATATAAACTGCTTGGTTAACTTGCTACCAGGACGAATAAGCACAAGGACAAGTTAAATACTGACCACAGATGTTCCCTTATCAACGACCACTAACTGGTAATTACGTGGGTACTTAAATTTGAGTGAATTATTCATCTAATGATTCAAGGGCGAATTAAAATGGACATGGTCCTATAGAGTCATCGTCCTCACCTGTAGGTGTCCTTCTCGAGCAATTTTCCTACCATTGTGACTAATTGGGAAACAAAGCTGTTCTCTGAAGCTGACCCATCTCCAACAACCTGACTCTTCATGTATTTCTGTTCTAGCTGGTAATACCGGTCTTGAAGCTTCGCATATTGCTGCTTCAGAAGGGCTAGATGTTTCTGCGCCTTTTCGCTGTCGTCTAAGAGAAAGAAAACGAAAATGAATTGCTTGTAGATTTCCCGGTAAAACAATTACACAAACCGCTGGCAGCCATTTCTCCCGGACACGCCCTATCAACAGTCGCCCACCACTTAGTGCTGCTCCAAAATAGGGGCGTCCTCTTTCGTGTATGGCTACGTAGGTAAAGTGTTCCAAGACAGAATGCAGCGATTGAAGCAAGATCTCCTGTCTTTAGACTCAGCTCTGAAAGATTTCACCAGGAAAAATTCGAGTCACATTCCGGACACACCATCTTGGAAATATCCGGAGTTAACCGCTTGTAGCGTGGATGCGAAGCGCTGCTTGGAAACGAGCGCCGAAGACGGCCAGGACCTCCTCGTACTAGAACTCCTGCATGACAGGTTCGCCTTGTAATCCTTTAGGGCCAGAGCAATGCCGTTGTTTCAACGTTTTCATTTGACCATAGGACACTTTTTCTGCTTCAGTGCGTTCTGAAAGGTTCCTTTTCTCGCGGGACGAAATCTGTCCCGCTGTCGCTCGCCACTGCATCTAAGAAGCTGCTAAAGGCAATTGAAGAAGACTTTGCTTTGAAACAGCAGGAACGGAAGCAAGTGCTCTCAGGTCCAGAGTCAAGTTATGCACAGAGTTTGCTAGTATCCAATACCTCTTGTAGCCGTAGATCCTTGCAATTGCCTAGATCTTCCAACATTTTTACCACAGAGGAGTGTGTGTGTGTGTGTGTGTGTGTGTGTGTGTGTGTGTGTGTGTGTTGTGTGTGTGGTGTGTGTGTGTGTGTGTGTGTGTGTGTGTGTGTGTGTGTGTGTGTGTGTGTGTGTGTGTGTGTGTGTGTGTGTGTGTGTGTGTGTGTGTGTGTGTGTGTGTGTGTGTGTGTGTGTGTGTGTGTGTGTGTGTGTGCATGGTATTCACATTAACGTCATCATTTCATAGCACCCTTTATACTGCTGTCACCAGCAGATCCACTACGACCGCCACCACCACCACCCCTCTCACCTTCACCCCGAGCACCATCACAACTTTCAGCAATATTGAGTCAATACACGTACTGCGGCTGTGGCTGTAGTGTGCGCACTAGTACTGAACCTTTCAAAGGTGACTTGAATCACTGACTGCTGTCATGCTTCTCTTGTGTAGGTGCTAGCAGTCAGCAGACTCCTGTGCTAACAGACCCTTTAAAAAATCCCCTAAGTGTTGGCCTAAATCCCCCTCGGTCTAGTGTATCAGTACAGACAGTGGAGACCTGCCTTTCTATTTGTGCCAAGTGTGTTGGTGTGCAGAAGGTGTTGGAAGAAGCCTCAGGCATAGCTGCACATGCTGTGTCTGTTTGTGCCCAAGACCCCACCCACAAACCACCAACACACCCCCAGAACTGGCCCAAGGGGGAGGAGTTTGACAGCCGATCTTGGTTGTCCATCTTCCAAGGGAACATCAGTTCAGTGGTAGAGGTTCACCAGCACATGGTGGAGCGGTGTATGGAGCTGGCTGAGAGGGTGAAGGCTCTTCAGCTTCAGCTCAAACACAACCAGGAGGTCCTTCACAGCAAGGAAGAAGAGGTCATTCAAACAGCTCAGTTGAGAGAGGCTGAGGCTGTTGAGGCGGAACAGAAACGTATCACTCTTGTCAGCAAACACCAAGAGGAGGTGGAGACAAAGGAGAATAACCTTCATCTGCTTGAAGAAGAACTACAAAAGTTCCAGAAGGAGATCAAGTCCCTCAAGGACAGCAAAGTGGAGCTACTGAACATGTTATCTGAGAAGAGTGAGTTCTCAGCTGATAGTCCATCATCATTGTGTAAAGCCCAGTGACATGACATGTTACTGGCCTCCTAGGCTAGTACGAAGGGTCAAATAGCCTTCTGTGCTCGTTATTCCCTTTACAGCAAGTTCAGTAAGGGCACTGGAACAAGAGGTTGACAAGTTGAAAGAGGAGGCTCAAGACCTAGGCCATCGCCTCCAAACTAGACAGGTAGAACTGACAGACACTTCCTCCTCTCTTCAAGATCAGCTGGAGAAGCTGGAACAGTTTGAACAGCTTTTGTTATCCAAAGAGAATCACACCGCCACTCTGACCGAGCGACTGAAGGTACACATGTGTGGTTATGTTCACTTTAGTGAACATTCATTGTGTCACATGGTCACTGATGACCACATGTGGTTGACAAAACTTGTGTCTTTTCCCTATAATCTTTAGCCTACAGGTGTGTGTGTGTGTGTGTGTGTGTGTGTGTGTGTGTGTGTGTGTGTGTGTGTGTGTGTGTGTGTGAGTGAGTGAGTGAATGAGTGAGTGAGTGAATGAGTGAGTGAGTGAGTGAGTGAAAGAGTGTGTGTGCGTACATGTGTATGTATACTGTATACCATATATATAGTTTGTAGTCACCCATCTCCTCCCCCAACAACTCAGGACCTACAGAGAAAACACACCTCCCTCATAGACCACCTAGAGGGACTTGAGGAGGAGAAGGAAAGACTCGCAGATCAGCTACAGGCTTCACTGCGGAACCAAGAGGAGAGCCAACAGAGCAACATGGACCTCTCTAACCAACTTGTTCTGCTGCAGTCTACACTCTCCCAACAGAAGGTGATACGCACACACCACACACCGTACATGCACACACCACACACTGTACATGTACACACCACACACCGTACATGTACACACCACACACCATACATGTACGCACACACCACACACCGTACATGTACACACCACACACCGAACATGTATACACCACACACTGTACATGTACACACCACACACCGTACATGTACACACCACACACTGTACATGTACACACACACCACACACTGTACATGTACACACCACACACCGCACCCTGTGTGTACCTGGATGTTTGCATACCTTCATTGCTCTCATACAGCTAATGTATTGTCTGATGTGTACAGGCTGAAATAGAGAATGGAGTGAGAGAGATAGCTCACTACACAGAAAAGATAGCAAAAATGACAGAGGCTCGTGAAGAAATGAGCTTCAGACTTGCTCAACTCCAGAAAGACCTCACTGAGTCAGAGTCCAAGTGTAGACTTCTCATGGACTATCCTTCCCTTGACCCCTTGAGGAGTAAGGTTGCCATCAGGGAGCTGGGTGAAGGAGAGGCACAACATCACGTGTCAGCCAATACTGTTCGGATATTGTTGCTAGAGGAGCAAAATAAAGACCTTCGATTGCAACTGATGCCTTCAAGCAGTGACAGAGGGCCCTTTGATCCTCAGGTAGATAAAACAAAGCTATGGCAACCTGGGTTGTTCAGGAAAGCTTCTGAGCAAAGCCTTCAATCCTTCTCCTCGCAGCGTTTGGTGGACTCTACTGAGAGCTACACTCGACCATCACGTGACCAGAGATTTGATCCTACTGACAGCTCCTCTGAGCCTCAGTTGAGGACTTCATCCGCCAAATATAAAGGTCATTTGGGTCGCCTGGCAACTGCATTGCAATCTTCATACAAGTCACAGGACAGCAAGCACACCCCTGACTATCACGCTTGGTCATAGACTTCTATTGGAGCCTGTTTTATCATCATCTGCATGTCATGTCTTCTTCATTGCTTTAGTGTGTGTATTCACTAGTGTTGAGATGTCGTGTTTGAGTGAACACCATTTTAATTTTTTTAATCATATTTTAAGGTTGTAATTGTAAATTATACCATTTTTGTTTCATCTTCGTACATTCGCTGTGTGTGTGTATGAGATTGTGGGTGCATGTGTGAGTGTTGTGTATATGGGCGTGTGTGTGTGAGGGCATGCATGCAAGCATACACGTGGACTCTTCTCACACAGGAACAACACTACCCCACCATTCGGTACATGCTTGGATCCGTTCAGGATGCAAATGGCACCCATCCTGCTAAGAACAGAAACTTTACAAATGCCCCATACGCGACACATGAGCATTCCATCTTATAAATTTTGATTTAAAATGGATGGACGGGACAAAAGCAAATACAGGGCGTTAAAAGATAGTTAAAATGAAAACGATTCGTTCTTATGTTCTGGTCAGGTGTCCATGTTTACTGTATCGTCACCGTCGTCATAGTAACTAGGAGGATACACACTCAATTCAGTACAAACTGAGCACCAATAGCACAATGCAAATGTACAGAATTTCACCTCAAAAAGATCACAGATAAAAACAAATTGTACTGGAAAATTTCACAATCTGTTATCCATTCAAACTTGAGAGAACCCATAGATTAGTAATCATTTGGCATATGGCAAGTACAGGAACTTAGTTGTGTTGAAGTTTCAGATGGGCAAGTGTTGTGTTGAGGTTTCAATGGACTAGACTGTATAGGAGAGGGAGACACCAGATAGCCATCTCCTCTCCCCAAACACCAGATAGCCATCTCCTCTCCCCAAACACCAGACAGCCATCTCCTCTCCCCAAACACCAGATAGCCATCTCCTCTCCCCAAACACCAGACAGCCATCTCCTCTCCCCAAACACCAGACAGCCATCTCCTCTCCCCAAACACCAGACAGCCATCTCCTTTCTCCAAACACCAGACAGCCATCTCCACTCCCCTAAATATACATACCTAATGGTCCTAAAACCATTGCAGATTAACTAGGCTAGGCTAGGCTAGATCACTCTAGACTAAGCAAGGCAGGAGGCAGCTGTATGTCACCCATTCCTGGGCAGTGGGTCCAATAAAACTTCACCTACACATACACTGCCCAAGCAGACTGAACAAGGCACGGTAAACACATCCGTCTTAAGAGCATTCTTCTTAGTGGGGCTCTACTGCATCTCATGTTAGTGGTTGCACAATCAATTCACATGCAAATATTTTTGCAACATTTTCAGGCAACAAAGCATCACATGATAGTCACACAAGTATCACATGATGGTCACAGAAAGATGACACAGGTCACCTATCATTTCATCCACAAATTTGAATGGTTTACTTGAGGTGAGAACTTACTTCAGTTCGTTCTCCAATTTGCTACCCTGAGTGCTGTGAATATCCTTGTTGCCATGGTTACTCTGGTTGCCATTCACCTTTTCCAGCATCTTCTGAACAAACCTGTCTTGTGGTGTCCACAGTACAAGGTCCATGCAAGGCCTGCTCCTCCTGGGTGGAGGAGGGGCTGTGTGTACGTACAGCACACACACACACACACACACACACACACACACACACACACACACACACACACTCACACACACATGCACGCACGCACATGCACACACACACACATACACACATGCACACATACACACATGCACACACGCACACACACGCGCACACGCATGCACGCACATGCACACACACACATACATACACGCACACGCACACGCACACACACACATGCACGCACGCACATGCACACACACATACACAAACACACACACGCGCACACACACACACACACACACACACACACACACACACACACACACACACACACACATACACATGAACACACTACCCTACATCACAAAAAAATTGCAGCCACTTAATTTCATAAAATGTTTATCTTTGGGCAGATAAGGCATGTTGCAATTTACCATCAAATTTTGCAATGTTTCGTACACAAAACAAAAAACTGAGATTTAGTCTTGTGTACCTGAATCACGTCGAAAAAGTTCTACCTTCCATTAGACAAAACTTCACATTGCGTACAAGAATGCCGCTCACTTACAAAATCCACGAATACGTATTAATGGTAGCAACAACTTCCCAAAGCAATGTACAGTAGTACCCCCTTGAGAGACCACTCTTAGGACCTGTGAAGGGTGTTCTTTCAAAAGAGGTAGCCTCTGGTGAGGGGGAAGTTAGCATAAGGCACACACACATTCATGACCAGCAGAGCTGGTCTTACAAAGAGGTGGTCTTTCACGAGGTGTTCTCACCAGAGGTACAACTGTAGTGTACTCTTTAAGGCTTACATGGACTCTACAAGAGCTGACGTGATGAGCTCGGCTTGCTTGGCCCTAATGTGATCCTGTAACTCATGAGAAATCTGAAGACCTTCATCTCCTCCGTTGTCATCAACATCATCATCACTCGAATCAAAATCTTCCAAAATAACTGAGCAATTTGATGTGGATTTTTGGTTGTCCTGGTGGGATTGCACCGGGGTGGGTGGGGATAATCTGCAGGAAAGCACAAAATGTCTAACGCAGTGAGCTCTATGCTAATAGTAACCTGAACACAACACAACTCGCAGCAGTGTACATGTGCACACTCGACTCACTGGATAACTGGAACAGTGCACTTCGGTGGGCCTCTGAGTAAAGAGACTAGTTCCTCGTTATCAGAACTTCCGTTCACCACATGTACAACTCCGCAAGACGTAGGCTGAACGCGGGCTCCACCACTAGCACAAAATGGCTGCCTGTAAGAAGGCTCTTTATAAGTATTTGAATTTACCGTCCGGAAACCTTGACCTTGATCTATAGACAACCTCTTCATGTGTTCGGCCATTCTTTCTTCTGTTACCAGTTGCTTATTGGGTGGGTTATCGTCCGATTCAGCACAAAGACGGCTCAGACGTTTTCGAGGACGCAAGTTTGGCACAGCCGGGTTACTGAGAAAAAGCGACATTGAATGATAAAATCTCACATCTCATACAACATATACACATCCACTGCATAACTTGAGTTACCTAAAGTGATGGTAGTAAGTCGGCGACCTTTCCATAATGTTGCACGAACAAATGATTACAGTGAAGTCCAAATGGCAGTTGAAGCTTTTCAACTATCAAAAAGGGCATAAAGATCCCAATCTTTCGCTTTAGTCCAGGAGATTTTCTGAATTATATATAGATAGTCGAGAATTCGAAAAGGCTAGAATTTCAACGGGCGCCATTTTCTTGTTTGCTTCTTTGCCAGTGGGCGTTGGTTTACTAGCCTGACACGCCCAGTCGTACCACCACAACACAACATGACTGCCCACCACTGGCTCCTCGTCTCCCTAGGACTGCTTGCGAGTGAGCCATCGCCAAGACAAGCATTTCATCCGAGTTGTCATGAATTGCTATCTGTCTCTCTCTCTCTACAGCCTTTTCTTGGGCCCAAGGACAGACCAATGCCTCTGCTACAGATCCTCAGGTTTGGCTTCATCTTGTTAGCCTTTTGAGACTGCCGATTATATAGCCACAGGCGCTCTGACCTAAGGAGCTAGCTTTGTGCAGTTTGCTACAGTTATTTCTGCATTTGCTAGCATGCCCATGCTTATGCACCTGCTATCTAAACATACTTTGATGCTGGTTCAGCCAAAGTTACTACAAACAATCTTCAGAGTGCCTCTCTTCTTGTACCCCACTAGGATTCTACAGACATTGTCCCTTGGCAAATTGGACTGATCTGTGCAAATGCTGTTGTTTTAGTTTTGATTGTCTTAGTGATATCCCTGGTGATAATCGCCCTCATGTCGAGGAGTAGAGGTACCCATCATAGGTTCTTCAGTGGAGGAGAAGAGAAGGGGTTGGAGGGTGGGGGAAATTCCACTGGAGAGGACCAGATCCTTTTCAAGAATGTTGTCATGGAGGACTTGATAGGTCGGGGAACATTCACGCTACTGCACCGTGCGCACGAGGGGTACCGACAGTTTGCCATCAAGACTCTCAAAGGTGTGCTTGTTACTGGCATGTACAGGGTGACCTATACAAAGATCACCTGTCTATAGAGACCACTGTAGGCTTATTCACAGGGCATCCCAATGATACTATAATGCACCTTTTATTTTGACCACCTGTCTATAGAGACCACCAATGCTTGTCCCTTGACTGGTTTTTGTAGACTTCACTGTATCTGCTAACTTTGTGTGTGTGTGTATGTGTGTGTGTATGTGTGTGTGTGTGTGTGTGTGTATGTGTGTGTGTATGTGTGTGTGTGTGTGTGTGTGTGTGTGTGTGTGTGTGTGTGTGTGTGTGTGTGTATGTGTGTGTGTGTGTATGTGTGTGTGTGTGTGTGTGTGTGTGTGTGTGTGTGTGTGTGTATGTGTGTGTGTGTGTGTGTGTGTGTATGTGTGTGTATGTGTGTGTGTGTGTGTGTATGTATGTGTATGTGTGTGTGTGCGTGTGTGTGTGTGTGTGTGTGTGTATGTGTGTGTGTGTGTGTGTGTGTGTGTGTGTGTGTGTGTGTGTATGTGTGTGTGTGTGTGTGTGTGTGTGTGTGTGTGTGTGTGTGTATGTGTGTGTGTGTGTGTGTGTGTGTGTGTGTGTGTGTGTGTGTTTGTGTGTGTGTGTGTGTGTGTGTGTGTGTGTGTGTGTGTGTGTGTGTGTGTGTGTGTGTGTGTGTGTGTTGCGTGTGTGTGTGCATGTACGTATATGTGCGTGCGTGTGTGTGTGTCTTTCTATGTTTATGCACATATAGTTGCTCTCCAACTCAGCACTTCCATTCCCAAATTAATTCCCATTTCCATTACTGTAGATAACTATTCAGAGTTGGGAAGAGCAGAGCTCATTACTGAAATTGAGCGATACAAGCTTATTCAAATGAGAGTAAGTCCCTGTGGGCGTGACCCTGAATGTCTCCATGTGCACCTAAGGTATGTAATGTACCTACACCACAGGACCCATCGGGACATCCAAACATCATCAGGTACTATGGAGGAAGTAGGGACACCACGCCCCTTTTCATGTGCATTGAACTGATGGAGGGCGGGACTCTTCAGTCACTTCTTGCAGGGCTGAAATTAGGTCCCATTCCAGATTGGTACATTGAGTTTGCATCTCAAACCATAGAAGACACTTATGTTGACTACGTGGCTGGCAGTCTCATGTACATCATTCTACAAGTATCTCGTGGGATGGCCTTCCTTGGGCACTATGGAATCACACACCGGAGTCTCTCTGTTCGCAACGTCTTCCTAACTCACGACCTACAGGCCAAGATAGGGAACTTTGGTGTCCCCCTGGAGGGGAACTACTACCTTGTCACTGAGAGGGAGAAGTATGTAGAAGACATTGCACCTGAGAACATGCAGGGCATACACTTTTCTATTAAGAGTGATATGTGAGTTAAACCCTCTCGTTACAGCTTGGTGGGTGGTTTCAGGAGTTAAATTCTTATCATTTTCTTCTTTTTCAGATGGTCCTTTGGTATACTGGTGTACAAAATCTGTACCTTAGGTGAGTTGGGAAGGGAACCATGAAAAATTTACTCACGAATTTAAAGTTAGTATTGCTGCAAGTTTTAATATCCTTCTGGTACGAAGCACAATTCTTTCACCATGAATAATCCAAGTTTTTAGCATCCATGGAATTTCCCCCCTCGACAATAGCCTCTATGTGGTGTTTGCTGAACTATCACTTTTTCTGTGACTTTGTAGATCCTCATAGCAGTCTCTCTACTCATGGTACGTTGCCTTCACATTACTGTGTTTGAATTGTCATTTGCCTGCTTTAGGGAGTGACCCATTTCCTGGGATAAACCCCAATGACATCTACCACGAGATTGGAGCAGGAAGACGACCCAATGTTCTCAAGTGTTGCGACAACAACTTGTGAGTACTTTTCATTGTAAACATGTCAGACCTCTATCATGTCATGATCATGATCCTTTGTGAACATTTGCTTCTATGTACGTAGGTACTTCCTTTTGCAACGATGCTGGCAGCATTCTCCTTCTGATCGGCCATTTTTCCCGTCACTCCAGTCTCATTTTGAAGGCATGATCGACGAACCGTCCAATCACATTCTGTTAGAGCTGAATGAAAATGAGAACGAACCTGGTTACCTTGACGACAGGGGTGTAGCTCACTTGTTCCGCCCACCTGTTCATCTATTGGATGGTACAGCTCAGAGAAATGCCAGACGTACTCCACTTCTTCATGAATGGAAGATGAACAAGAAGGAAGAGGGAAACTCAGACAAGCTTAAAGAACACATAGACGGTCCAATGCTGGACAAACGTCCAACTCCCTTGGGAAAGGACAGGGAAAAGTCACGCAAAGGTCGTTCAGTTGTACGTCAACTGCCAACACTTGAAGTGGCCAAGGCTTCAATAGCTGGTAAGACCATGTACCTTCCACCGTTGGAGGAGTCAAGATTACTTGAGGAAGATGAGTTGGAAGACCTTGACATTGCAGACTTTGCGCGTGGAGTCCCAATGCCCCTCACCCATGCTGGCAGCAACTTGTCTGTCTACTCTGAGGAAGCCTCTCAAGACGGTTCTTAGGCATCAATTGTGCAATTTTCTCTGCTTACAATTTTAGCTGTGTATTCTTATAACTGTATGTACTGTACTATTAATTTTATTATCCTTTACATCTACAGACTGTCAACTTGTATATTATTGATTTAATTAATATGAAACAGAAAGTACATCATTTATTGTACAGTGAAAAATAAAAAAATACAGGAAGTTATAATTAAATTTAGCCATTCTGTACTTGCATGGGTTTGCATAAACAGGATGCCTGTGATTACGGATGACTGTGATTTGATTGGTGCTTGTG
>CAUJGJ010000025.1:191400-223900 GCA_963170055.1 Halisarca cf. caerulea
GTGTGTGTGTGTGCGTGTGTGTGTGTGTGTGTGTGTGTGTGTGTGTGTGTGTGTGTGTGTGTGTGTGTGTGTGCCAATGTCCAGTGTTGTGTACTGTGGATGCATAAGACTTTCACATCTCTTTATCATTGCTGATTCTCAGTTCCATTTGTATCCAGAATGTGTCCCAATGACACGTATTGTATATGGAAGAAAGGTGAGAGGTTGGAATTGTATTTGAGGTCATTTGATCATTGGTAGCATCCGGCAATCCTCCCAAAGGAGCAACTGTTCGTGTGGACACTACTTTGCTGGGCTTCCATAACCTGTCATGGCAGAGAGGAAATCAGAGCTTTGTATTTAGGGGACAAGGTGTGTTGTTGTGGGTGGTGTGTGTGTGTGGGGTGTGTGTGTGTGTGTGTGCATGTGTGTGCAAAATAACTGGATTAGATATTGATCCCATTTAGAACACAGTGCAGTTGTCATGGAAATAGATCATGACAAAAGGACAGTTCGAGAGGAAACAATAAGCTTGAGGTATTGTCTTTATTTATTGTGTGTGTGTATGTGTGTGTGTGTGTGTGTGTGTGTGTGTGTGTGTATGTACATGTGTATGTGTGTGTGTTGTGTTTGTGTGTGTTGTTTACTGTGTGTATACTCTCTTTTATACATGTAGACCAGAGAACATGTCAAGTGCGGAGAAGTTGGTTGTCACGGAGATGGCAGTGGCTGCTCGTCTCTCCTCTCCTGTGGTCAACACAACCATCAGTACAAACAAGATAAACTTCTCCAGGTCAGTGTGCATGTGTTTTAACAGTGTACATACGTGCATGTCCACATTCCTATTCCCATATTGCATGTGTGTTTTGACTGTGGTTCCTGTTTGTGTATGCTTCACTTGGTAACCATTTATGTTCTTATGTTACTGCAGTTCCCATTTTTGCATGTTTTGACTCCAATTTCCATTTTAGGCAAAAAAGTGGAATTTGGGGCTTTAGAAGTGAGCGCTCAGAGAAGGTGAATGGAGTGGAAGCTAAAGTGTTCTCAGCAACTGGTGTGGAGATGGTGACTCGAACAAGAGTGGAACATTTGCCAGAACATCTGAAGAAGAAAGCCACAGGTAACTTCAGGACTGTGTCTGTGTGTGTTTGTGTGTGTGTGTGTTTGTGTGTGTGTGTGTGTGTGTGTGTGTGTGTGTGTGTGTGTGTGTGTATGTGTGTGTGTGTTTGTGTGTGTGTGTGTGTGTGTGTGTGTGTGTATGTGTGTGTGTATGTGTGTGTGTGTGTGTGTGTGTGAAAGATGTATGTGATGATTATATTTGAGGCAGTTCACAAATGATGGTGATGGATGTGATGGTGCTACATGTGTGTGTGATGGATGTGATGGTGCTACATGTGTGTGATGGGTGTGATGGTGCTACATGTGTGTGTGATGGATGTGATGGTGCTACATGTGTGTGATAGATGTGATGGTGCTACATGTGTGTGATGGATGTGATGGTGCTACATGTGTGTGATGGATGTGATGGTGTTACATGTGTGTGTGATGGATGTGATGGTGCTACATGTGTGTGATGAATGTGATGGTGCTACATGTGAATGTGATAGTACACACTCTACCCCCCTCCCCCACAGGGTCCTTTACAACTCCCATTCACAGTTTGTTTGGTGCAGCTCAGAACGAGATATCCAACCTCCACCCTCCCTCCATCACTCAGAACACAACTCCCCCACCCTCCCCCTCCACTCCTCAGTTGACAGCAACAGAGTACTTCTCGCCTCCCAACAACCCAGAAGACTATGATAGTAAGCCACCACACCCCTTGTATACAACCACACCCTTTGTAAACAACCACACCCCTTGTAAACAACCACACTCATATAAACAACCACACCCATGTAGACAACCACACCCCTTGTTAGCGACCACACCCTTTATAAACAACCACATCCGCTGTCAATAGCTGCATCCTATTTTCATTGAAAAAATCCATTGTAGCCACACAACCTGTTTGCATGTAGCCCCACCCACAACCTGTTTGCATGTAGTCCCACCCTTTGCTCTCTCATACCCATGGCTGGTATGTTCATTGTGGACTGCTCCTAGGATCTACCCTCTTCACTTAGCATCTGCCTTCTTCACCAGCCATAGGCAGACCAGTTGAGGAGAAAGTCAGTGTGCAGACTCTCAAAGCTTCCCTCTGGTTGGCAGAGGACTATCCACTAACAATAGAAGAGCAGCTCTTACCAATCGTAGACCTTCTGGTTAGTCCTTGTGTACCTGGTTAGTCTTCGTGTACCTGGTTAGTCCTTGTGTACCTGGTTAGTCCTCCTTTACCTGGTTAGTCCTTGTGTACGTGGTTGGCCCTTGTGTACCTGGTTAGTGCTCCTTTACCTGGTTAGTCCTTGTGTACCTGGTTAGTCCTTGTGTACCTGGTTAGTCCTCGTGTACCTGGTTAGTCCTCCTTTACCTGGTTAGTCCTTGTGTACGTGGTTGGCCCTTGTGTACCTGGTTAGTGCTCCTTTACCTGGTTAGTCCTTGTATACCTGGTTAGTCCTTGTGTACGTGGTTGGTCCTTGTGTACCTGGTTGGTCCTTGTGTACCTGGTTAGTCCTTGTGTACCTGGTCTTGTGTACCTGGTTAGTCCTTGTGTACCTGGTTAGTCCTTGTGTACCTGGTTAGTCCTCGTGTACCTGGTTAGTCCTCCTTTACCTGGTTAGTCCTTGTGTACGTGGTTGGCCCTTGTGTACCTGGTTAGTGCTCCTTTACCTGGTTAGTCCTTGTATACCTGGTTAGTCCTTGTGTACGTGGTTGGTCCTTGTGTACCTGGTTGGTCCTTGTGTACCTGGTTAGTCCTTGTGTACCTGGTCTTGTGTACCTGGTTAGTCCTTGTGTACCTGGTCTTGTGTACCTGGTTAGTCCTTGTGTGGTTAACATTCATCCCGTTTTCTGGCACACCCTCTCTCTCTAGGCCATCACTAACAGCCACTTTGCCAAGCTTCGGGAGTTTATCACACTACAGATGCCATCAGGATTCCCTGTCAGATTTGGTGAGGACTCTCTTTCCTCTCATCCCTCTGTTATGAGAGGTTATGGAATGTCTCATAAGTTGTGTCTCTCTCTTTCCCTCCCTCTCTCTCCCCCTCCCTCCTTTCTCCTCTCTCCCCCTCCCTCCCTCCCTCCCTCCTTTCCACTCTCTCTCTCTTGCAGAGATACCTCTGTTTCATGTGGTGTCTGCAAGAGTAACTTTTGGCAATCTCAATGCTTGTGACACTCCTGCCCCTCATGTGAAGAATGTGTCTATTGATGGTGTGTCTTCAACAACAACTAACACAGACACACCTCTCTCGAGCAGACCGCAGTCAGGAATCAGAAAGCGTCATGGCAACTCAACAATGGCTACCACTGAGGGATTGTGTGAGGTCCCTGTACCCTCTAGTGATGTGTCAGGCAGTACTCAACAGTGCATCATCAATGACTCCTGTTTCTCTGTCCCTGAGGACTACCGTAGGGTGGTGAGCTATGCCGGACAGCAGCCGGCTTACAATGAGGAGGAACTCCTGCAGATGGCCATCGAACAGAGCTTACTGGAACAGGGTCCTTTAGAGGTAGGTGGGTGGGGTTGTATTGATAGAATGGGTGTGGTCGTACTGTAAGGTGGGTGGGGTTGTATTGATGGAGTGGGTGTGGTCATACTGTAAGGTGGGTGCGGTCAAACTGATGGAGTGGGTGTGGCTGTACCAATAAAGTGGGCGTGTTTGTACCTATCGAGTGGGCGCAGCTGTATCGGTCGAGTGGCTGTGTCTTATCACATATTTGCACTATCTTCATTTACACACACTATGTGCTTCTACCACAGGACACACCCAATACATCAGAAGCACCCTTACAGCCACACCCACCACAACCGATGCCACGCCCATCTCAGCCGATGCCCCGTCAGGATGAGGACGATGACCTTCAAATGGCTATGGCTCTGTCACTGCAGACACTGTCAGTGAATGATGAATTGAAGAAGAGAGAAGAGGATGAACTGGAGATGGTACTCAAGCTCTCCTTACAAGATCAATAATTAGTATTTGTGTGCTTGAAACTAGCGAACAATGAAATATTTGTACATATTGTGTATGGAACCTTTATCAGAAACTCTGGTAAAAACAAGACAATTATTTTGAATTCTATCTGCGAATTCACTCGCCATATTGTGGCAAACGTCTGATGTTGGACTATGTAAGCATGGTGGACAAGGACATTGGTCTAACGCAGCATGCCAGCGATGCTTCGATCACGTGACTTCCATCAAAATGGCTCACCGTTTACTGGGTAAATCTTCCTTAGGAGCAAGTTCTTTCTTCACGAGCGCCACGCATCCAGACGCTTGCGGAGACAATGGTCTACCTCTTGTACCTAAAGGAATTCAGATTCTTGGGCGCTTCCAGAAGATTAAAGAGATCTCGCATAAGAATTTGTGTGCTTATTTGGACCTCGTCAGACTGAAAAATGGTGATTCCTGTGCTTGCTGTGTAGTTTGTCGGATAACCTCACTGTTTCATCTCATTCTCTATACCGTGAGTAGACCGCCTCATTCAAGTGTGCGAATACTACTGCAACAGCTTGGAGGACACCATTTCCAGTGGCAGCAGTATGGGGTGCGTGCATGTAAACATGGATACTCTGCACTCTAGATCTGTAATGCAGCAGAAGGGTACCTCCAGCAGGGCGTACCAGAAGGGTACCTCCAGCAGGGCGTACCAGAAGGGTACCTCCAGCAGGGCGTACCAGAAGGGTACCTCCAGTGTAGGGCGTACCAGAAGGGTACCTCCAGTGTAGGGTGTACCAGAAGGGTACCTCCAGCAGGGCGTACCAGAAGGGTACCTCCAGCAGGGCGTACCAGAAGGGTACCTCCAGCAGGGCGTACCAGAAGGGTACCTCCAGTGTAGGGCGTACCAGAAGGGTACCTCCAGTGTAGGGTGTACCAGAAGGGTACCTCCAGCAGGGCGTACCAGAAGGGTACTTCCAGTGTAGGGCGTACCAGAAGGGTACCTCCAGCAGGGCGTACCAGAAGGGTACCTCCAGTAGGGCGTACCAGAAGGGTACCTCCAGTGTAGGGCGTACCAGAAGGGTACCTCCAGTGTAGGGCGTACCAGAAGGGTACCTCCAGTGTAGGGCGTACCAGAAGGGTACCTCCAGTATAGGGCGTACCAGAAGGGTACCTTCAGTGTAGGGCGTACCAGAAGGGTACCTCCAGTGTAGGGCGTACCAGAAGGGTACTTCCAGTGTAGGGCGTACCAGAAGGGTACCTCCAGTGTAGGGCGTACCAGAAGGGTACTTCCAGCAGGGTGCATCAGTCCTATCTGCTTAGTGTTTTTGTGCATGTCCAGTTCCAACTTTTGTACTATATAGAATAGAATTTATACTATATGAAATGACCTATTTTATACATGTTCCCACAGTGTTCTCACGATACAAAAGATTGCATATGAAGTGTTGGAAGGTTTGGTCCACATCAATGCCCAAGGTTTGGTCCATCGTGCGCTCTCTCCGCAGAACATTCTATTGACAGAAGAGGTACTGTTCCAGGGGGTACCCCTGGGGAGGATTGGATGTATAGTTTATGATCTATTCCACCCCCATAGGGTCAGGTAAAATTGTATAACTATGGTTTGTATCACATGACAAACTGTGGAAAAGATATCACCTTTCCCATAGGGTATGTTACTCGTGTGTGTGTGTGTGTGTGTGTGTGTGTGCATGTGTGTGCGTGTATGCATGCGTGCGTGTGTTTGTACATGCGTGTATGTGTGTGTGTGTGTGTGTGTGTGTGTGTGTGTGTGCGTGTGTGTACGTGCGTACATGCATGCGTGTGTTTGTACATGCGTGTATGTGTGTGTGTGTGTGTGTGTGTGCGTGTGTGTACGTGCGTACATGCATGCGTGTGTTTGTACATGCGTGTATGTGTGTGTGTGTGTGTGTGCGTGTGTGCTTGAGTGCGTAAGTGCATGGATATGCATGTGTGAGTGTACGTACATGAGGTGTGAGTGTACGTACATGTGGTGTGAGTGTACGTACAAGTGGTGTGTGTGTGCGTACATGTGGTGTGAGTGTACGTACATGTGGTGTGTGTGTGTGTGTGTGTGTGCGTACATGTGGTGTGTGTGTACATACTTGTGGTGTGTATACACACATATAGTACACGCTAAGCAATGCTTGCCAACCTTCTGTAGCCACCCACGATACCTGTCACCAGAGACCATTGCAGCTGGATTGAAGACCACAACTCCAAGTGGACCCAAGGTGTGTGGGTGTGGATGTGCTTTCTCCCACACACCCACTTATGTGCCGTGTGCTGGCTAAGCTAGCCCATCCCTATTACTTACCCGGATGGTACCTCCAGGGATGGGCTAGCTGTGCTTGTAGGTAGATATGCATGTCACACCTAATAACACACTTGCACAAGCACCCACTGACACACCCACTGACACACCCACTGTCACCCTATCTGTTAACCCCTGTATTGTCTACCACAGTGTGATGTCTGGTCCCTGGGGGTTATCGTACTGGAGATGTTCCTGGGACACCACATCTTCCCTGACCTCTCCTTCCCAAATGGACTAACCATTCTTCTTCAGAGGATCATGAGGACCATCCACACCTACCACAGTGAGCCCCTCCCTCCACAGTGAGCCCCTCCCCCCCACAGTGAGCCCCTTCCCACAGTGAGCCCCTCCCCCCACAGTGAGCCCCTTCCCCCCACAGTGAGCCCCTCCCCACAGTGAGCCCCTCCCCACAGTGAGCCCCTCCCCCACAGTGAGCCCCCCCACAGTGAGCTCCTCCCCCACACAGTGAGCCCCTCCCCCCACAGTGAGCCCCTTCCCCCCACAGTGAGCCCCTGTACATACTGAGTGCTGGTATGTTATATGCTGTGTTTCCGTGTACTGCACAGAGAACTCAAAACTCCCTCTGGACTCACTCCTCAAGGACAACCTTGCTGTGGACAAGGTGAATCTGCTTACTGCTGTTGGGATGCCATACCCCTGCCATGTCCCCCACACGTACCATATACACCCACCACACACCCACATGTCGTACACACCCACCACACACATACGTACCCAGCACACCCACCATCCCTCACACGATTCCTACCCACCACCACACCCACCACCACACCCACCACCGCACCCATCACACATGCAAATGACTTGTACTCCTTTCCTCCAGGTTCTGGATCCCGAGCTGAGGAGTTTCCTCCAGGCATGCCTCCACCCAATCCCCAACAAGAGACCCACCCCACAGCAGCTCCTGGACCACACCTTCTTTCAAACTATGGATAAGATTAAACCTCCAGCAGTGAGGAGTGTGTGTGTGTGTGTGTGTGTGTGTGTGTGTGTGTGTGTGTGTGTGTGTGTGTGTGTGTGTGTGTGTGTGTTTGCAGTACATACCATATGTACTGTACACAACTGTAATATGACACAGAGCCTCACACCCCACATTCCTCCCTTCATTCCTCCCTTCACTCCTCCCTTCACTCCTCCCTTGACTCCTCCCTTGACTCCTCCCTTGACTCCTCCCTTGACTCCTTCCTTCATTCTTCCCAGTGTTGGTTGGCTGTTGACAGCCCCTTCTGCTCCATCTACCGAACGAAGGACCTTGACATTGGAGATCTGACAGGGAAGAAACTCATCTCGCGTGGTCAGTATTGTCCAGTGTCTGATCTGTGGGGAAACTGATTTGTTATGAGTTTACACTCACTGGTGTTCCGCTACTAACCAATGTTCACTGCTGTTCTACTACTAGCCAATATTCACTGGTGTTCCGCTACTAGCCAATGTTCTCAAGATTTTTGAATATTTTTATCATGTAATTTTCAATGTATATACCACTGTATGTTGTCATGGCAACACCTCACCCCACAGAACGAGCTGGTAGTAAGGTGACAGCTGATGAGGACTACCTGTCGGAGCGGTTGGCTCAGGAGGTTTACTACCTTTGGTCGTTGGCAGGAGGAGATCTGGAGGCGGAGCTTAAGAAGAGCGGTTTGATAAAACTGGAACCACCTATTTGCCGGCTTCCAAAGTACGTACGTTGTGTGTGCTTGTTCCAACTTCATTGGGAGAAACCTTCACAGTCCAGCACTCCTCGAGTGTTGTGGTAGGTGTGATTACAGAGGTAGACAGATTATCCAGTGCATGTCTAAGTCTGGTGTAATCAAGGGATTGTCCCTTAGAATATGATCAAATTAGAGAGAATGTCTTGTTACTGAGGTGTTGGATCACAGAGGTTGCTTTGTATACAGTTGCTAGTTGTTGTGCTTGTGGGATATCATGCTGTGATGGAGTGACACGCCCTTGCCACACCCACTGCAGTGTCGTTACTCACGAGGGAGGTGTGTACGGGTTGGAGAACGACACCACTCAGCTCTTCGACATCACCACCATTGTCCTTCCTTTAACACAGCTGAGGAAGGTGCGACCGTGTGTGTGTATGTGTGTGTGTGTGTGTGTGTGTGTGTGTGTGTGTGTGTGTGTGTGTGTGTGTGTGTGTGTGTGTGTGTTAGCTGTGTTGTCCATAGATTGCATGGTGTGTACTGAACTGGTATGCCAGTCTGTGATGTGTGACAGAGCTTGGTTCAAGTGTTGTACTGAATTTGCCCTGGCTGTCATTTCATGTTTGCAATAGTTGGTGTCGTATGTCAGTACATTTCTTTGTGTCTCTCACTTATCCTCATTCCTTTTGTGTACTTTATGCTACTTATCCATTCATTTTATCCCCTCTTCTCCCCATCCTTTGCCTTCTGTTTCCCCTCTCCCTTCCCTCCACATCCCTTCCACCTTCCCTCTCTCTCCCTCTACCTCTTCTCTCTCCTCTCCCTTCTGTCATTTCTCTCCCTCTCCCTCTTCTCTCTCCTCTCCCTTCCATCCTCCCTCCCCTTCGTTACCATAGCGATTGGAGCACCTGACTGTGATGGACTACTATCCTGTACTGGAGTACAACAGGTGACAGTTTCTATTTCCATTTTGAATTGTAAAATGTGAATGGAAACCCTCCACCTCTACAGTGAAGTCAACAAGCCAAAGCTGGTACATGAGGAATCGTCACTTCCAATCACTATCAAGGAATCGAATGTCGAATATCAGGTAATTTCTTTGGGATCATTGAGCATTGAATCCTTTATATACAGACAAATGCTTTCAACATCAAATAAGTTTGAGTGGGAGAATCATATGTGCGGATATCTGAGTGAACAGAAACATTTTTAGCAAATGTTGTATTTTCTTGTGTAATAATTGTGTAATTTCCTCCTTTCTTCACAGTTTCACAGGTTGATTTTGTTCAAGCGACTATTGGATGTGGGTTGCTGCGATGTAGTGCTGCTCTAGTTCATACCATAGTTATATGACCACGCCCACTCTTGTCCACAGGGTTATCCCTACACAGCAGACATGATAATTACACAAAGCAGAGTTGACGTGTGTCCACTTTACAGGGGAGAAATCTGGGCAGCCATTTTGGGTGTTAAAGTATGTGCATGTGTTGTGTGTGTGGTGTGATGTGCCTGGGCCTGGGTGTGGTGTGATGTGCTGGGTGTGTGTGTTGTGATGTGTGTGGTGTGATGTGCTGGGTGTGTGTGTTGTGATGTGTGTGGTGTGATGTGTGTGTGGTGTGATGTGCCTGTGTGTGTGTGTTGTGATGTGTGTGGTGTGATGTGCTGGGTGTGTGTGGTGTGATGTGCCTGTGTGTGTGTGTTGTGATGTGTGTGTTGTGATGTGTGTGGTGTGATGTGCTGGGTGTGTGTGGTGTGATGTGTGTGGTGTGATGTGTTGTGATGTGTGTGTTGTGATGTGCCTGGGTGTGTGTGTTGTGATATGCCTGGGTGTGTGTATTACCATCAAGTTACCTGTCAGTGTTGCTATCTAACTAGTTTTTGCTAGTGCTTTTTGTATGTGTTCTCACTGGTGTGGACGTGTGATGGTGTGCTTGTGTGTGTGTGTGTGTGTGTGTGTGTGTGTGTATGTACACACACTCTTACTGAGCACACAGTTTTATGCTGCATGATTCTGTTGGTTTTAAACCCTTTTCCGCTTGAAGGGAGACATCCAATCGGAGTACAAATACATTGACAAAGACATGCCTCACTCCACGGACAGGCAGATAGCCGTTGACATTCCCCGATGTCACCAATATCACCATTTGATGTCCTCGCCCACAGCACATGCAAAGCTCAAACGAGTCTTGAAAGCGTGGGTCGTGACTCATCCAGACCTGGTCTACTGGCAAGGTATTGACAGTGGTGTGGGTGTGGTCGTATAATTATATTCATTGCCACATTGTTTTACATGTTCCACCCCCTCCTTCAGGGCTGGATTCTCTCTGTGCTCCGTTTGTGACCCTCAACTTCTGCAACGAGGCACTTGCCTACGCAAGCCTCTCAGCCTATGTGGACAAGTACCTTCATGGGTTCTTCTTGAAGGACAATTCACATGTCATGCAAGGTATGATGGTGGATGATGGAAGGAGGGTTGATGATGTGGGATGGTGGAAGGAGGGTTGATGGTGGGGATGGTGGAAGGAGGGTTGATGGTGGGGATGGTGGAAGGAGGGTTGATGATGGTGGGTGGTGGAAGGAGGTTGATGACGGTGGGTGGTGGAAGGAGGGTTGATGATGGGGATGGTGGAAGGAGGGTTGATGGTGGGGATGGTGGCAGGAGGGTTGATGATGGTGGGTGGTGGAAGGAGGGTTGGTGACGGTGGGTGGTGGAAGGAGGGTTGATGGTGGGGATGGTGGAAGTAGGGTTGATGGTGGGGATGGTGGAAGGAGGGTTGATGGTGGGGATGGTGGAAGGAGGGTTGATGACGGTGGGTGGTGGAAGGAGGGTTGATGGTGGGGATGGTGGAAGGAGGGTTGATGGTGGGTGGTGGAAGGAGGGTTGATGACGGTGGGTGGTGGAAGGAGGGTTGATGATGGTGGGTGGTGGAAGGAGGGTTGATGACGGTGGGTGGTGGAGGAGGGTTGATGATGGGGATGGTGGAAGTAGGGTTGACGATGGGGATGGTGGAAGGAGGGTTGACGATGGGGATGGTGGAAGTAGGGTTGATGATGGGGATGGTGGAAGGAGGGTTGACGATGGGGATGGTGAAAGGAGGGGGGATGGTGGAAGGAGGGTTGATGATTGGGATGGTGGAAGGAGGGTTGACGATGGGGATGGTGGAAGTAGGGTTGATGATGGGGTTGGTGGAAGGAGGGTTGACGATGGGGATGGTGAAAGGAGGGGGGATGGTGGAAGGAGGGTTGATGATTGGGATGGTGGAAGGAGGGTTGACGATGGGGATGGTGGAAGTAGGGTTGATGATGGGGATGGTGGAAGGAGGGTTGATGATGGTGGGGATGGTGGAAGGAGGGTTGATGGTGGGGATGGTGGAAGGAGGGTTGATGATGGTGGGGATGGTGGAAGGAGGGTTGATGGTGGGGATGGTGGAAGGAGGGTTGATGGTGGGGCTGGTGGAAGGAGGGTTGATGATGGTGGGGATGGTGGAAGGAGGGTTGATGGTGGGGATGGTGGAAGGAGGGTTGATGGTGGGGATGGTGGAAGGAGGGTTGATGATGGTGGGGATGGTGAAAGGAGGGTTGATGGTGGGGATGGTGGAAGGAGGGTTGATGATGGGGATGGTGGAAGGAGGGTTGATGATGGGGCTGGTGGAAGGAGGGTTGACGATGGGGATGTCTTGTGATGCTGAATGCACCTCACGGGATCCTTCCTTGTTGTCCCATGTTCACTATATGTATGCATATGTATCTCTCACCCTTCCTCACTCACCCCTCTTCCTCACTCCTCCCCCTCACCCCTCCCCCTCACTCCTCCCCTTCGCCCCTCCCAACCCCTCACTCCTCCCCCTCCCCCTTACCCTCCTCACTCCTCCCCCTCACAACCTTCTCACTCCTCCCCCTCCCTTCACTCCTCCTCTCTCATCTTCTCATAGAGTATCTGGCCCTCTTCTCACAACTGATAGCCTTCCATGATCCAGAGCTGTTTGTCCACCTTGCTGACATTGGGTTCCAGCCACAGGTTAGCTCCTCTGTGCAGCTAGATGCTGACGGGTACACACAGCAGTCCAACAGATGCTAACAGGCACACACAGCAGTCCAACACATGCTGGTGGGCACACACAGCAGTCCAACAGATGCTGGTGGACACACACAGTAGTCTAACAGATGCTAACAGGCACACACAGCAGTCCAACAGATGCTAACAGGCACACACAGTAGTCTAACAGATGCTAACAGGCACACACAGTAGTCTAACAGATGCTGGTGGGTACACACAGCAGTCTAACGGATGCTGGTGGGCACACACAGCAGTCCAACAGATGCTGGTGGGCACACACAGTAGTCTAACAGATGCTGGTGGGCACACACAGTAGTCTAACAGATGCTGACGGGTACACACAGCAGTCTAACAGATGCTGACGGGTACACACAGCAGTCTAACGGATGCTGGTGGACACACACAGCAGTCCAACAGATGTTGGTGGGCACACACAGCAGTCTAACAGATGCTGACGGGTACACACAGCAGTCTAACGGGTGCTGGTGGGCACACACAGTAGTCTAACGGATGCTGACAGGTACACACAGCAGTCTAACAGATGCTGGTGGACACACACAGCAGTCTAACGGATGCTGACGGGTACACACAGCAGTCTAACAGATGCTGACGGGTACACACAGCAGTCTAACGGATGCTGGTGGACACACGCAGCAGTCCAACAGATGCTGGTGGGCACACACAGCAGTCTAACAGATGCTGGTGGGCACACACAGTAGTCTAACGGATGCTGGTGGGCACACACAGCAGTCTAACAGATGCTGACGGGCACACACAGCAGTCTAACGTATGCTGGTGGGCACACACAGCAGTCTAACAGATGCTGGTGGGCACACACAGCAGTCTAACGGATGTTGGTGGGCATACACAGCAGTCCAACAGATGCTGATGGGCACACACAGTAGTCTAACACTGTCTCTTTCTCTTGTATAGCTCTACGCCATACCGTGGTTCCTCACCATGTTCACACGTGAGTAAAACCCTGTCATTAAACCAATTGCACTGCAAATGCAAGCCTCTTTTTCTGTAGATGTTTTGTCTCTTTCCAAAATCTATCACTTATGGGATGTTTTGTTGCTAAGAGACCAGAATTTCCCGCTCTGTGTGGGGCTGGCCCTCCTCTCCCAGATCCGTCACAGTCTCCTTGGTTACGACTTCAACGAGTGTATACTGTTCTTCTCTGACATGCCAGGTATGTTTGTGCTGATGTGTCGTAGTGTGCCACACCTTCACAACACCCCACCTCTGTCGTAGTGTGCCACACCTTCACAACACCCCACCTCTGTCGTAGTGTGCCACACCTTCACAACACTCCACCTCTGTCGTAGTGTGCCACACCTTCACAACACCCCTCCTCTGTCGTAGTGTGCCACACCTTCACAACACCCCACCTCTGTCGTAGTGTGCCACACCTTCACAACACCCCACCTCTGTCGTAGTGTGCCACACCTTCACAACACCCCACCTCTTGGGATTATGTCACCATTGTATTGGCAGGCCACTATGTGAGCATGTCTGGTCCCACCATCCACTATGTGGGTGTGTCTGATCCCTCTGTGGGTGTGTCTGATCCCTCTGTGGGTGTGTCTGATCCCTATGTGGGTGTGTCTGATCCCTTGGTGGGTTTGTCTGATCCCTCTGTGGGTTTGTCTGATCCCTCTGTGGGTGTGTCTGACTCTTCCGTGGGTGTGGCTAATTCTCTCTATGGCAGATCTCGACATTCAAGCATGCATTCAAGATGCTCTCAAATTTTTCCACAACACTCCACCAAGTGCCTTCATGAGGCAGTATGGCAATGGTCTACAGCAGCCAGACGATATACCCGATGAAGCAGTGAGTAGTATGGTGTTTGGTAGAACCTATTCCTCCATTTTTATGGCATTGTTTGTTTGTTTGGAATTTGGTCTACCGGTAGCAACACAGATCTAATGCACACACACACACACACACACACACACACACACACACACACACACACACACACACACACACACACACACACACACACACACACACAAACACACACACACAACACACATACACACGCACACACACACACACACACACACACACACACACACACACAACACACACAGAGGGACACAGGGACACAGGCTTAACCAGAATGGGCAGAATTATTGAACTTCGTCTTCTCTCTTGGCATCTGTAGAAGAAGACGGCCCTTCCCTTGGAGGAACTACAGCTAGCAGCCTCCCCTCAGATCTCCCCAAATGATCTGATAGTCTTGAGTGGGTTGGAAGAGTTTGCCCTTGGTTATGAACTGCCCGATAACAAGGGACAGAAGAAGTCAAAGAAACAGAAGATCATAACAATTGATACTCGACCACACGAGGAGTATCCTTTCATTGCTGGTGGTGGTGTTAGGGGTGTGACCACAAGGGTATTGCTGTCTAATGCAGAATGGGTATGTCAGATTAGAGAAGTAATTGCGTTAGTGAGGGTACATTTAGTGAGGGTGCACTTGGTGAGGGTGCTGGAATGAGGAGTTGCAACTGTACGCACCTTGACCTCATCCCCAGCTACCAACGTGGACATGTACCTCAGTCAGTGAACCTTCCCGAGGATCAAGCCTTCACTGTTGAGGGAGACTTGCTGAACATGCCTACTTCTCAAGTGGTCCATCAGATGAAGGGACGCAGTGTATTTGTGGTGCTTAGCAATACTAGTGACAGTGCGACAATGGTGAGGGGTGGGGCTGTGTGGCCAATGGTAAGGGGTGGGGCTGTGAGTGTGCCAATGGTGAGGGGTGGGACTGTGAGTGTGCCAATGGTGAAGGGTGGGACTGTGAGTGTGGCCAATGGTGAGGGGTGGGCTGTGGGTGTGGCCAATGGTGAGGGGTGGGCTGTGGGTGTGGCCAATGGGAGGGGTGGGCTGTAGGTGTGGCCAATGTGAGGGTGGGACTGTGTGGCCAATGGGAGGGGATAGGCTGTGGGTGTGGCAAATTGGAAGGTGGGGCTGTTGGTGTTGCCAATGGGAGGGATGGGCTGTAGGTGTGGCCAATGGGAGGGGTGTGCTGTGGGTGTTACCAATGGGAGGGGTGGGATGTAGGTGTGGCCAATGGGAAGGTGGGGCTGTATGTGGGTGTTGCTAATGGGAGGGTGGGCTATGGGTGTGGTCTTTGGGAGGAGCTCTGTGTGTGTGGTCTGTAAGCAGATGGGACTGCAGGGTGGGTTTGTAGGTGTGACCTATGAGGGGTGAAACTGTGGGTGTGATCTGTGAGGGGTGGGCCTGTGGGTGTGATCTGTGAGGGGTGGGCCTGTGGGTGTGATCTGTGAGGGTGGGCCTGTGGGTGTGATCTGTGAGGGTGGGCCTGTGGGTGTGATCTGTGAGGGGTGGGCTGTTGGTGTGATCTGTGAGGGTGGGGCTGTGGGTGTGATCTGTGAGGGGTGGGGCTGTTGGTGTGATCTGTAAATCACTTGCACTCTCTCTTTATACAGTTTGCTCAGAATCTTATGAGATGTGGTTTCCCTAAGGTGTGCACTCTACAAGGAGGGACCTCGAGGTTGAGGAACCTTGGGCTTCTAGTGGATGTGGGAAAGTGAACCGCAATGTTGTGTTCTTGTACAGAATGGGTACACAGGAGGACATAGTTATTTGGACACATGTTCTTTTTATCACCTTATAATTAATACACGACAATATGTCCTTATAATTAATAAATGACAATACATCCTTATATAATTAATACATGACAATATATTAAACAACATGTTGAGATAAGTTAAGACGATTGCTTCTTCTCTTCTTCCTCGAGTTCTTGCAGTAGACGTTTAGCCTGTTCATTGGTAGCTGAAGCTGCTCTGTATAGTTCCTTTGCTTTGGCCCTGTCCTTCTCAACGCCCAGTCCATTATAGTACATGCTCCCGAGGTTGATCTGCCATCAGAGTGAAGGATGACGTGAATTTAAGTGCAAGTTTTCATGACCAACAGCAAATCAGACGTGGCATACTGCATGTGTTTTAATATTCGCAGTATTCATGGATTGGATGCCATCTGCAAATGTTTATCATATACCCACGAAAATTTACATCAGGCTCTTGTGCAATGGCAAAACATGGCCATCCGCAAACATAAAAACGTGAAAATTGCTAAAAGCCAAAACCCGCAAAATATATATACACCCTGTGAAATTTAAAAAGCATATGTACTAGTTTCCACATAGCTCCTTGGGAGGAGTAATATGTTTACTGACCTCAGTGGTGTAGTGCGCTTAGTGCCCTAGGAGTGAGGTCAACATGTTGCTGCCCAAGGAAGCCACATGGTAGCTTGTGGACAGCTGTCCTGCTATAGTTGCTGTACATTGTACAAGTTGTTATTGCGACCTTTTGCTCATTAATTGACAACAGTTACTATTGATTGTTACTGGTATGAAAAACTGAGTGCTTGCTTACAGGATACTACCCTGACTGTAGTCTCGATCCCAGCCCCAATTCCACCCACCATTTTTATTCGGCGCCCGGAATAAAATGGCAAGCGGAAGTGGGAAGTGGGGCTGGGTACAAGACTAGCCTGACTGCAGGACAGGTATCCCAAATATTGCCCAGGCAGCTTCTTTGATGTATGACGTCATCGGGTGATAAATAGTATTAATTTTATATTGCTACTGACAGAATCACTCATCAGAATAATATGCTCATGCTGTGAATACAAGAACACTAACTCTAACACACCACATACTGCAAGCAGCTGCTGTGCCCGACAAATCATGACCTTTTATAAACAAACTATAAATATGTACAAGAACTGTGGACTTGGATATGGACAAGCTACAACACTCTCCAATGTTTTTTTCTAAATTCTTATGCGAAAGATTTTTGCCAGATTGATAAATATTCCCTGTCCGTGGTATGCTGCTTGTGACAGACTGGATTGCTACACCATAGCTTATGGACTCACTTGTGCTGGGCTAAATCCAAGTTCTGAGGATTTGGCAAAGTATTCGGCTGCTTTGGGGAGGTCCAGGGGAGTACCCTTCCCAGAGAAGTACTGGAGACCAGTGTTGAAGAGACCAATTGCATCACCTGTGTATGACAGCCATCAGAGATAGTCATTAGAGACAGTCATCATAAAGAGAACCATTAATTTATCGATAGCCATCAGAAATAGTAATCCAAGACAATGATCATAGATAACCATCGGAGATAGCTATCAGAGTTAGCTATTAGAGATAGACACCAGGAACAAAAAAATATCAACAAAACCTGCCTGCTATCACGGGTGCACTGCAGCAGTCCCCCCTCCCCCCCCCCCCCCCCCCCCCCACAGACCCCCCCTGACTACTCTCACCTGCTTCTGCTGCCTTGAGATGGAGTTTGAAGGCCTCCTCGTCTGACTTCTCCACCCCAGTCCCTGCCGTGTGACATCGTGCAAGTTCGAGGTAGGCTAGTGGGTGTTCCAGCTCCACCCCTCTACGATAACACCTCACAGCTTCATCGATGTCCACCTCACAACCACGCCCCTCCTCATAGGCCTGTCCCAGATGGACAAAAGCCTCTGGAAGCATGTTCATGGCACTGGTCTGTACAGCAAGTGGATATGTGTATACCGTACAAACTGGAGTAAATAAATGGAAACACACACGCACACATGCACGCATGTGCGCGCACACACACACTCACACACACATGCACGTACATACACACACGCACACACACGCACACACACACACATGCACACACACATGCACGTACATACACACACACACGCACACACACACACACACACACACACACACACACATCCACACACACACACACACACACATACACACATACACACACAGATACATGCATACAGAATTGCACACGCATATACAGATTGTGGGGCCCACCACTAGCAGTAGACATAGTACACAACCAGGAGGAGGTATGGACAAGTCTACCTTTAGCAAAGTGAAAGCTCTGTTGAAGTTCTGCTCCACTCCTTCTCCGCTTGTATACATCTTAGCTAGCAGTAGCTGAGAGATGGAGGCATTGTGTGAGGATGGATTGAACATGGACACAGTACATACAGAGAAAAGGCAAAGAGAGATAGACGGGTGAAAGAGAGAGAAGGGGTAGGGAGGATGAGGGGAAGGATAGGGAGGGTGAGGGGAGGGGTAGGGAGGATTAGAGGAGGGGTAGGGAGGGTGAAGGGAGGGATAGGGAGGGTGAGGGGAGGGGTAGGGAGGGTGAGGGGAGGGGTAGGGAGGATTAGAGGAGGGGTAGGGAGGATAAGAGGTGGGGAAGGTAAAGTGAAAGGGGGATGAGGAGTGTAGGGAAGAAGAAAGGAAAAAAGAGACACAAACCTGAGCATAAGGATGTGATGCCAAATCCAACTCTTTCAACATTTGAATACTTTTCACCCAGTTCTCCTCTACACCATATCCTGACATCAACATAACAGCTGCAGTAAACTTGGCATCCATGTTTCCTTTGGAACTGGCCTCAGTCAAAATGGAGTAAGTTAGTTTGTATAAGATATCGCCATGATGACCAGCATAATCATATATGTGCATAGCAATCTCCATCAGTTCCTCTCCATTCACTGTGTACGCAGTACTTCAGTTTATAGGATGGACACCTCCACACCACCACACATACTGCACATGATGTGTGTGTGTGTGTGTGTGTGTGTGTGCGCGCGCGCACGCGTGTGTGTGTGTGTGTGTGTGTGTGTGTGTGTGTGTGTGTGTGTGTGTGTGTGTGATGTAAAATGTCACACTCATACACACATACACACACACACACACACACACACACACACACATACACACATACACACACACACACCGGATCCCCTCCCTTACATTGCTCAAACAGATGACATCCCTCTGGAATTCCTTGTGACCCACGCTCAGCTGCAAACCGAAGCAGCTCCTTCTGTCCATCTGACCATTTCTTTGCTGAAGCTATTTCCACCAGGACCTCCCGTACTACATCTACAAAGGCACAACGATTCAATTAGAGACACGACTCAATCTCCGACCACATGCAAGGAGAGGTTTACCTACAGACCCCTACTAGCACATACATGAGCAAGTGATGCACAGATATTGCGTGTATACTGTAGAACTTGCTGAGTTAATACCTGGGTTAGTGAGCATCTGGGTTAGTGAGCACCTGGGTTAGTAAGTACCTGGGTTAGTGAGTACTTGGGTTAGTGAGTACTTGGGTTAGTGAGTACCTGGGTTAGTGAGTACCTGGGTCAGTGAGTACCTGGGTTAGTGAGTACCTGGGTTAGTGAGTACCTGGGTTAGTGAGTACCTGGGTTAGTGAGTACTTGGGTTAGTGAGTACCTGGATTAGTGAGTACCTGGGTCAGTGAGTACCTGGGTTAGTGAGTACCTGGGTTAGTGAGTACCTGGGTTAGTGAGTACCTGGGTCAGTGAGTACCTGGGTTAGTGAGCACCTGGGTTAGTGAGCACCTGGGTTAGTGAGTACCTGGGTTAGTGAGTACCTGGGTCAGTGAGTACCTGGGTTAGTGAGTACCTGGGTTAGTGAGTACCTGGGTCAGTGAGTACCTGGGTTAGTGAGTACCTGGGTTAGTGAGTACCTGGGTTAGTGAGTACCTGGGTTAGTGAGTACCTGGGTTAGTGAGTACTTGGGTCAGTGAGTACCTGGGTTAGTGAGTACTTGGGTCAGTGAGTACCTGGGTTAGTGAGTACCTGGGTTAGTGAGTACCTGGGTTAGTGAGTACCTGGGTCAGTGAGTACCTGGGTTAGTGAGCACCTGGGTTAGTGAGCACCTGGGTTAGTGAGTACCTGGGTCAGTGAGTACCTGGGTTAGTGAGTACCTGGGTTAGTGAGTACCTGGGTCAGTGAGTACCTGGGTTAGTGAGTACCTGGGTTAGTGAGTACCTGGGTCAGTGAGTACCTGGGTTAGTGAGTACTTGGGTCAGTGAGTACCTGGGTTAGTGAGTACCTGGGTCAGTGAGTACCTGGGTTAGTGAGTACCTGGGTCAGTGAGTACCTGGGTTAGTGAGTACTTGGGTTAGTGAGTACCTGGGTTAGTGAGTACCTGGGTCAGTGAGTACCTGGGTTAGTGAGTACCTGGGTTAGTGAGTACTTGGGTCAGTGAGTACCTGGGTCAGGGAGTATCTGGGTTAGTGAGTACCTGGGTTAGTGAGTACCTGGGTTAGTAAGTACCTGGGTTAGTGAGTACTTGGGTTAGTGAGTACTTGGGTTAGTGAGTACCTGGGTTAGTGAGTACCTGGGTCAGTGAGTACCTGGGTTAGTGAGTACCTGGGTTAGTGAGTACCTGGGTTAGTGAGTACCTGGGTCAGGGAGTATCTGGGTTAGTGAGTACCTGGGTTAGTGAGTACCTGGGTTAGTAAGTACCTGGGTTAGTGAGTACTTGGGTTAGTGAGTACTTGGGTTAGTGAGTACCTGGGTTAGTGAGTACCTGGGTCAGTGAGTACCTGGGTTAGTGAGTACCTGGGTTAGTGAGTACCTGGGTTAGTGAGTACCTGGGTTAGTGAGTACTTGGGTTAGTGAGTACTTGGGTTAGTGAGTACCTGGGTCAGTGAGTACCTGGGTTAGTGAGTACTTGGGTCAGTGAGTACCTGGGTTAGTGAGTACTTGGGTCAGTGAGTACCTGGGTTAGTGAGTACCTGGGTTAGTGAGTACCTGGGTTAGTGAGTACCTGGGTCAGTGAGTACCTGGGTTAGTGAGCACCTGGGTTAGTGAGCACCTGGGTTAGTGAGTACCTGGGTTAGTGAGTACCTGGGTCAGTGAGTACCTGGGTTAGTGAGTACCTGGGTTAGTGAGTACCTGGGTTAGTGAGTACCTGGGTTAGTGAGTACCTGGGTTAGTGAGTACCTGGGTTAGTGAGTACCTGGGTTAGTGAGTACTTGGGTCAGTGAGTACCTGGGTTAGTGAGTACTTGGGTCAGTGAGTACCTGGGTTAGTGAGTACCTGGGTTAGTGAGTACCTGGGTTAGTGAGTACCTGGGTCAGTGAGTACCTGGGTTAGTGAGCACCTGGGTTAGTGAGCACCTGGGTTAGTGAGTACCTGGGTTAGTGAGTACCTGGGTCAGTGAGTACCTGGGTTAGTGAGTACCTGGGTTAGTGAGTACCTGGGTCAGTGAGTACCTGGGTTAGTGAGTACCTGGGTTAGTGAGTACCTGGGTCAGTGAGTACCTGGGTTAGTGAGTACTTGGGTCAGTGAGTACCTGGGTTAGTGAGTACCTGGGTCAGTGAGTACCTGGGTTAGTGAGTACCTGGGTCAGTGAGTACCTGGGTTAGTGAGTACTTGGGTTAGTGAGTACCTGGGTTAGTGAGTACCTGGGTCAGTGAGTACCTGGGTTAGTGAGTACCTGGGTTAGTGAGTACTTGGGTCAGTGAGTACCTGGGTCAGGGAGTATCTGGGTTAGTGAGTACCTGGGTTAGTGAGTACCTGGGTTAGTAAGTACCTGGGTTAGTGAGTACTTGGGTTAGTGAGTACTTGGGTTAGTGAGTACCTGGGTTAGTGAGTACCTGGGTCAGTGAGTACCTGGGTTAGTGAGTACCTGGGTTAGTGAGTACCTGGGTTAGTGAGTACCTGGGTCAGGGAGTATCTGGGTTAGTGAGTACCTGGGTTAGTGAGTACCTGGGTTAGTAAGTACCTGGGTTAGTGAGTACTTGGGTTAGTGAGTACTTGGGTTAGTGAGTACCTGGGTTAGTGAGTACCTGGGTCAGTGAGTACCTGGGTTAGTGAGTACCTGGGTTAGTGAGTACTTGGGTTAGTGAGTACTTGGGTTAGTGAGTACCTGGGTCAGTGAGTACCTGGGTTAGTGAGTACTTGGGTCAGTGAGTACCTGGGTTAGTGAGTACTTGGGTCAGTGAGTACCTGGGTTAGTGAGTACCTGGGTTAGTGAGTACCTGGGTTAGTGAGTACCTGGGTCAGTGAGTACCTGGGTAAGTGAGCACCTGGGTTAGTGAGCACCTGGGTTAGTGAGTACCTGGGTTAGTGAGTACCTGGGTCAGTGAGTACCTGGGTTAGTGAGTACCTGGGTTAGTGAGTACCTGGGTCAGTGAGTACCTGGGTTAGTGAGTACCTGGGTTAGTGAGTACCTGGGTTAGTGAGTACCTGGGTTAGTGAGTACTTGGGTCAGTGAGTACCTGGGTTAGTGAGTACTTGGGTCAGTGAGTACCTGGGTTAGTGAGTACCTGGGTCAGTGAGTACCTGGGTTAGTGAGTACCTGGGTCAGTGAGTACCTGGGTTAGTGAGTACCTGGGTCAGTGAGTACCTGGGTTAGTGAGTACCTGGGTTAGTGAGTACCTGGGTCAGTGGGTACCTGGGTTAGTGAGTACCTGGGTTAGTGAGTACCTGGGTCAGTGAGTACCTGGGTTAGTGAGTACCTGGGTTAGTGAGTACCTGGGTTAGTGAGTACCTGGGTTAGTGAGTACTTGGGTCAGTGAGTACCTGGGTTAGTGAGTACTTGGGTCAGTGAGTACCTGGGTTAGTGAGTACCTGGGTCAGTGAGTACCTGGGTTAGTGAGTACCTGGGTCAGTGAGTACCTGGGTTAGTGAGTACCTGGGTTAGTGAGTACTTGGGTTAGTGAGTACCTGGGTTAGTGAGTACCTGGGTCAGTGAGTACCTGGGTCAGTGAGTACCTGGGTTAGTGAGTACCTGGGTTAGTGAGTACCTGGGTTAGTGAGTACCTGGGTCAGGGAGTACCTGGGTCAGGGAGTATCTGGGTTAGTGAGTACCTGGGTTAGTGAGCACCTGGGTTAGTGAGCACCTGGGTTAGTGAGTACCTGGGTTAGTGAGTACCTGGGTCAGTGAGTACCTGGGTTAGTGAGTACCTGGGTTAGTGAGTACTTGGGTCAGTGAGTACCTGGGTTATTGAGTACCTGGGTCAGTGAGTACCTGGGTTAGTGAGTACCTGGGTTAGTGAGTACCTGGGTTAGTGAGTACCTGGGTTAGTGAGTACCTGGGTTAGTGAGTACTTGGGTCAGTGAGTACCTGGGTTAGTGAGTACTTGGGTCAGTGAGTACCTGGGTTAGTGAGTACCTGGGTTAGTGAGTACCTGGGTTAGTGAGTACCTGGGTCAGTGAGTACCTGGGTTAGTGAGCACCTGGGTTAGTGAGCACCTGGGTTAGTGAGTACCTGGGTTAGTGAGTACCTGGGTCAGTGAGTACCTGGGTTAGTGAGTACCTGGGTTAGTGAGTACCTGGGTCAGTGAGTACCTGGGTTAGTGAGTACCTGGGTTAGTGAGTACCTGGGTCAGTGAGTACCTGGGTTAGTGAGTACTTGGGTCAGTGAGTACCTGGGTTAGTGAGTACCTGGGTCAGTGAGTACCTGGGTTAGTGAGTACCTGGGTCAGTGAGTACCTGGGTTAGTGAGTACTTGGGTTAGTGAGTACCTGGGTTAGTGAGTACCTGGGTCAGTGAGTACCTGGGTTAGTGAGTACCTGGGTTAGTGAGTACTTGGGTCAGTGAGTACCTGGGTCAGGGAGTATCTGGGTTAGTGAGTACCTGGGTTAGTGAGTACCTGGGTTAGTAAGTACCTGGGTTAGTGAGTACTTGGGTTAGTGAGTACTTGGGTTAGTGAGTACCTGGGTTAGTGAGTACCTGGGTCAGTGAGTACCTGGGTTAGTGAGTACCTGGGTTAGTGAGTACCTGGGTTAGTGAGTACCTGGGTCAGGGAGTATCTGGGTTAGTGAGTACCTGGGTTAGTGAGTACCTGGGTTAGTAAGTACCTGGGTTAGTGAGTACTTGGGTTAGTGAGTACTTGGGTTAGTGAGTACCTGGGTTAGTGAGTACCTGGGTCAGTGAGTACCTGGGTCAGTGAGTACCTGGGTTAGTGAGTACCTGGGTTAGTGAGTACCTGGGTTAGTGAGTACTTGGGTTAGTGGGTACCTGGGTCAGTGAGTACCTGGGTTAGTGAGTACTTGGGTCAGTGAGTACCTGGGTTAGTGAGTACTTGGGTCAGTGAGTACCTGGGTTAGTGAGTACCTGGGTTAGTGAGTACCTGGGTTAGTGAGTACCTGGGTCAGTGAGTACCTGGGTTAGTGAGCACCTGGGTTAGTGAGCACCTGGGTTAGTGAGTACCTGGGTTAGTGAGTACCTGGGTCAGTGAGTACCTGGGTTAGTGAGTACCTGGGTTAGTGAGTACCTGGGTCAGTGAGTACCTGGGTTAGTGAGTACCTGGGTTAGTGAGTACCTGGGTTAGTGAGTACCTGGGTTAGTGAGTACTTGGGTCAGTGAGTACCTGGGTTAGTGAGTACTTGGGTCAGTGAGTACCTGGGTTAGTGAGTACCTGGGTCAGTGAGTACCTGGGTTAGTGAGTACCTGGGTCAGTGAGTACCTGGGTTAGTGAGTACCTGGGTCAGTGAGTACCTGGGTTAGTGAGTACCTGGGTTAGTGAGTACCTGGGTCAGTGAGTACCTGGGTTAGTGAGTACCTGGGTTAGTGAGTACCTGGGTCAGTGAGTACCTGGGTTAGTGAGTACCTGGGTTAGTGAGTACCTGGGTTAGTGAGTACCTGGGTTAGTGAGTACTTGGGTCAGTGAGTACCTGGGTTAGTGAGTACTTGGGTCAGTGAGTACCTGGGTTAGTGAGTACCTGGGTTAGTGAGTACCTGGGTCAGTGAGTACCTGGGTTAGTGAGTACCTGGGTTAGTGAGTACTTGGGTTAGTGAGTACCTGGGTTAGTGAGTACCTGGGTCAGTGAGTACCTGGGTCAGTGAGTACCTGGGTTAGTGAGTACCTGGGTTAGTGAGTACCTGGGTTAGTGAGTACCTGGGTCAGTGAGTACCTGGGTCAGGGAGTATCTGGGTTAGTGAGTACCTGGGTTAGTGAGCACCTGGGTTAGTGAGTACCTGGGTCAGGGAGTATCTGGGTTAGTGAGTACCTGGGTTAGTGAGTACCTGGGTTAGTAAGTACCTGGGTTAGTGAGTACTTGGGTTAGTGAGTACTTGGGTTAGTGAGTACCTGGGTTAGTGAGTACCTGGGTCAGTGAGTACCTGGGTTAGTGAGTACCTGGGTTAGTGAGTACCTGGGTTAGTGAGTACCTGGGTTAGTGAGTACTTGGGTTAGTGAGTACTTGGGTTAGTGAGTACCTGGGTCAGTGAGTACCTGGGTTAGTGAGTACTTGGGTCAGTGAGTACCTGGGTTAGTGAGTACTTGGGTCAGTGAGTACCTGGGTTAGTGAGTACCTGGGTTAGTGAGTACCTGGGTTAGTGAGTACCTGGGTCAGTGAGTACCTGGGTTAGTGAGCACCTGGGTTAGTGAGCACCTGGGTTAGTGAGTACCTGGGTTAGTGAGTACCTGGGTTAGTGAGTACCTGGGTTAGTGAGTACCTGGGTTAGTGAGTACCTGGGTTAGTGAGTACCTGGGTTAGTGAGTACTTGGGTCAGTGAGTACCTGGGTTAGTGAGTACTTGGGTCAGTGAGTACCTGGGTTAGTGAGTACCTGGGTTAGTGAGTACCTGGGTTAGTGAGTACCTGGGTCAGTGAGTACCTGGGTTAGTGAGCACCTGGGTTAGTGAGCACCTGGGTTAGTGAGTACCTGGGTTAGTGAGTACCTGGGTCAGTGAGTACCTGGGTTAGTGAGTACCTGGGTTAGTGAGTACCTGGGTCAGTGAGTACCTGGGTTAGTGAGTACCTGGGTTAGTGAGTACCTGGGTCAGTGAGTACCTGGGTTAGTGAGTACTTGGGTCAGTGAGTACCTGGGTTAGTGAGTACCTGGGTCAGTGAGTACCTGGGTTAGTGAGTACCTGGGTCAGTGAGTACCTGGGTTAGTGAGTACTTGGGTTAGTGAGTACCTGGGTTAGTGAGTACCTGGGTCAGTGAGTACCTGGGTTAGTGAGTACCTGGGTTAGTGAGTACTTGGGTCAGTGAGTACCTGGGTCAGGGAGTATCTGGGTTAGTGAGTACCTGGGTTAGTGAGTACCTGGGTTAGTAAGTACCTGGGTTAGTGAGTACTTGGGTTAGTGAGTACTTGGGTTAGTGAGTACCTGGGTTAGTGAGTACCTGGGTCAGTGAGTACCTGGGTTAGTGAGTACCTGGGTTAGTGAGTACCTGGGTTAGTGAGTACCTGGGTCAGGGAGTATCCGGGTTAGTGAGTACCTGGGTTAGTGAGTACCTGGGTTAGTAAGTACCTGGGTTAGTGAGTACTTGGGTTAGTGAGTACTTGGGTTAGTGAGTACCTGGGTTAGTGAGTACCTGGGTCAGTGAGTACCTGGGTTAGTGAGTACCTGGGTTAGTGAGTACCTGGGTTAGTGAGTACTTGGGTTAGTGAGTACTTGGGTTAGTGAGTACCTGGGTCAGTGAGTACCTGGGTTAGTGAGTACTTGGGTCAGTGAGTACCTGGGTTAGTGAGTACTTGGGTCAGTGAGTACCTGGGTTAGTGAGTACCTGGGTTAGTGAGTACCTGGGTTAGTGAGTACCTGGGTCAGTGAGTACCTGGGTTAGTGAGCACCTGGGTTAGTGAGCACCTGGGTTAGTGAGTACCTGGGTTAGTGAGTACCTGGGTCAGTGAGTACCTGGGTTAGTGAGTACCTGGGTTAGTGAGTACCTGGGTCAGTGAGTACCTGGGTTAGTGAGTACCTGGGTTAGTGAGTACCCAGGTTAGTGAGTACCTGGGTTAGTGAGTACTTGGGTCAGTGAGTACCTGGGTTAGTGAGTACTTGGGTCAGTGAGTACCTGGGTTAGTGAGTACCTGGGTCAGTGAGTACCTGGGTTAGTGAGTACCTGGGTCAGTGAGTACCTGGGTTAGTGAGTACCTGGGTCAGTGAGTACCTGGGTTAGTGAGTACCTGGGTTAGTGAGTACCTGGGTCAGTGAGTACCTGGGTTAGTGAGTACCTGGGTTAGTGAGTACCTGGGTCAGTGAGTACCTGGGTTAGTGAGTACCTGGGTTAGTGAGTACCTGGGTTAGTGAGTACCTGGGTTAGTGAGTACTTGGGTCAGTGAGTACCTGGGTTAGTGAGTACTTGGGTCAGTGAGTACCTGGGTTAGTGAGTACCTGGGTCAGTGAGTACCTGGGTTAGTGAGTACCTGGGTCAGTGAGTACCTGGGTTAGTGAGTACCTGGGTTAGTGAGTACTTGGGTTAGTGAGTACCTGGGTTAGTGAGTACCTGGGTCAGTGAGTACCTGGGTCAGTGAGTACCTGGGTTAGTGAGTACCTGGGTTAGTGAGTACCTGGGTTAGTGAGTACCTGGGTCAGTGAGTACCTGGGTCAGGGAGTATCTGGGTTAGTGAGTACCTGGGTTAGTGAGCACCTGGGTTAGTGAGCACCTGGGTTAGTGAGTACCTGGGTTAGTGAGTACCTGGGTCAGTGAGTACCTGGGTTAGTGAGTACCTGGGTTAGTGAGTACCTGGGTCAGTGAGTACCTGGGTTAGTGAGTACCTGGGTTAGTGAGTACCTGGGTTAGTGAGTACCTGGGTTAGTGAGTACTTGGGTCAGTGAGTACCTGGGTTAGTGAGTACTTGGGTCAGTGAGTACCTGGGTTATTGAGTACCTGGGTCAGTGAGTACCTGGGTTAGTGAGTACCTGGGTTAGTGAGTACCTGGGTTAGTGAGTACCTGGGTTAGTGAGTACCTGGGTTAGTGAGTACTTGGGTCAGTGAGTACCTGGGTTAGTGAGTACTTGGGTCAGTGAGTACCTGGGTTAGTGAGTACCTGGGTTAGTGAGTACCTGGGTTAGTGAGTACCTGGGTCAGTGAGTACCTGGGTTAGTGAGCACCTGGGTTAGTGAGCACCTGGGTTAGTGAGTACCTGGGTTAGTGAGTACCTGGGTCAGTGAGTACCTGGGTTAGTGAGTACCTGGGTTAGTGAGTACCTGGGTCAGTGAGTACCTGGGTTAGTGAGTACCTGGGTTAGTGAGTACCTGGGTCAGTGAGTACCTGGGTTAGTGAGTACTTGGGTCAGTGAGTACCTGGGTTAGTGAGTACCTGGGTCAGTGAGTACCTGGGTTAGTGAGTACCTGGGTCAGTGAGTACCTGGGTTAGTGAGTACTTGGGTTAGTGAGTACCTGGGTTAGTGAGTACCTGGGTCAGTGAGTACCTGGGTTAGTGAGTACCTGGGTTAGTGAGTACTTGGGTCAGTGAGTACCTGGGTCAGGGAGTATCTGGGTTAGTGAGTACCTGGGTTAGTGAGTACCTGGGTTAGTAAGTACCTGGGTTAGTGAGTACTTGGGTTAGTGAGTACTTGGGTTAGTGAGTACCTGGGTTAGTGAGTACCTGGGTCAGTGAGTACCTGGGTTAGTGAGTACCTGGGTTAGTGAGTACCTGGGTTAGTGAGTACCTGGGTCAGGGAGTATCTGGGTTAGTGAGTACCTGGGTTAGTGAGTACCTGGGTTAGTAAGTACCTGGGTTAGTGAGTACTTGGGTTAGTGAGTACTTGGGTTAGTGAGTACCTGGGTTAGTGAGTACCTGGGTCAGTGAGTACCTGGGTTAGTGAGTACCTGGGTTAGTGAGTACCTGGGTTAGTGAGTACCTGGGTTAGTGAGTACTTGGGTTAGTGAGTACTTGGGTTAGTGAGTACCTGGGTCAGTGAGTACCTGGGTTAGTGAGTACTTGGGTCAGTGAGTACCTGGGTTAGTGAGTACTTGGGTCAGTGAGTACCTGGGTTAGTGAGTACCTGGGTTAGTGAGTACCTGGGTTAGTGAGTACCTGGGTCAGTGAGTACCTGGGTTAGTGAGCACCTGGGTTAGTGAGCACCTGGGTTAGTGAGTACCTGGGTTAGTGAGTACCTGGGTCAGTGAGTACCTGGGTTAGTGAGTACCTGGGTTAGTGAGTACCTGGGTCAGTGAGTACCTGGGTTAGTGAGTACCTGGGTTAGTGAGTACCTGGGTTAGTGAGTACCTGGGTTAGTGAGTACTTGGGTCAGTGAGTACCTGGGTTAGTGAGTACTTGGGTCAGTGAGTACCTGGGTTAGTGAGTACCTGGGTCAGTGAGTACCTGGGTTAGTGAGTACCTGGGTCAGTGAGTACCTGGGTTAGTGAGTACCTGGGTCAGTGAGTACCTGGGTTAGTGAGTACCTGGGTTAGTGAGTACCTGGGTTAGTGAGTACCTGGGTTAGTGAGTACTTGGGTCAGTGAGTACCTGGGTTAGTGAGTACTTGGGTCAGTGAGTACCTGGGTTAGTGAGTACCTGGGTTAGTGAGTACCTGGGTTAGTGAGTACCTGGGTCAGTGAGTACCTGGGTTAGTGAGTACCTGGGTTAGTGAGTACTTGGGTTAGTGAGTACCTGGGTTAGTGAGTACCTGGGTCAGTGAGTACCTGGGTCAGTGAGTACTTGGGTTAGTGAGTACCTGGGTTAGTGAGTACCTGGGTTAGTGAGTACCTGGGTCAGTGAGTACCTGGGTCAGGGAGTATCTGGGTTAGTGAGTACCTGGGTTAGTGAGCACCTGGGTTAGTGAGCACCTGGGTTAGTGAGTACCTGGGTTAGTGAGTACCTGGGTCAGTGAGTACCTGGGTTAGTGAGTACCTGGGTTAGTGAGTACCTGGGTCAGTGAGTACCTGGGTTAGTGAGTACCTGGGTTAGTGAGTACCTGGGTTAGTGAGTACCTGGGTTAGTGAGTACTTGGGTCAGTGAGTACCTGGGTTAGTGAGTACTTGGGTCAGTGAGTACCTGGGTTATTGAGTACCTGGGTCAGTGAGTACCTGGGTTAGTGAGTACCTGGGTCAGTGAGTACCTGGGTTAGTGAGTACCTGGGTTAGTGAGTACTTGGGTTAGTGAGTACCTGGGTTAGTGAGTACCTGGGTCAGTGAGTACCTGGGTCAGTGAGTACCTGGGTTAGTGAGTACCTGGGTTAGTGAGTACTTGGGTCAGTGAGTACCTGGGTCAGGGAGTATCTGGGTTAGTGAGTACCTGGGTTAGTGAGTACCTGGGTTAGTAAGTACCTGGGTTAGTGAGTACTTGGGTTAGTGAGTACTTGGGTTAGTGAGTACCTGGGTTAGTGAGTACCTGGGTCAGTGAGTACCTGGGTTAGTGAGTACCTGGGTTGGTGAGTACCTGGGTTAGTGAGTACCTGGGTCAGTGAGTACCTGGGTTAGTGAGTACTTGGGTCAGTGAGTACCTGGGTCAGGGAGTATCTGGGTTAGTGAGTACCTGGGTTAGTGAGTACCTGGGTTAGTAAGTACCTGGGTTAGTGAGTACTTGGGTTAGTGAGTACTTGGGTTAGTGAGTACCTGGGTTAGTGAGTACCTGGGTTAGTGAGTACCTGGGTTAGTACATTGTATAATTCAAACTCAGTACAATCGTAATCAAACTGTAGATTAAGTGCAAAATAGTAGGAACTTAAAACGTATGATATGGATCATTGGATAAAATTACAACAAATCAAGAGTGAGTAACTACAACTAAAGATATCATACAGGATTAGGGTTAGTGAGTACCTGGGTCAGTGAGTACCTGGGTTAGTGAGTACCTGGGTTTAGTGAGTACCTGGGTTGGTGAGTACCTGGGTCAGTGAGTACCTGGGTCAGTGAGTACCTGGGTTAGTGAGCAGGGGCGTAGCGAGGGGGGTGCAAAAGGGGCAAATGCCCCCCTTTTTCAGAATTTCACAATCAAAAAAAAATTATTTTGATCCTTTTAAATAAGAACATGTAACTCCTTACTTTACTCCTGCTACTTACAGTGGGCGTGACCACAAATTTGCTCATTTCTTTGCCCCCCCTTTTCTAAATTCCTGGCTACGCCCCTGGTGAGTACCTGGGTTAGTGAGTACTCCTCATCTGTCCCCTCCCATACATACAGTTACTATGCAAACTTCTAAATTACATGTTTGATTTGATTTGATTTGATTCGATTTATTACATCAGCTGTTATCATATTGTGCAGGACTCCCAGGACATATATTACACTAGGAAGACCAGTAAATAGCTGGTTAGGGCTTTCCTGTTGAAATAATAATACTAATCTACCTATAAATCTGTCAAGATAGTACACGTACTTAAGTACTTCTGCTAAATACTTACTGATTTGTCGTCCCTGCGAGGTACTTACAAAGCAAGTTCTGCTATAAGTGATGTCTATGCACCCACCATAGACCCCACCATGCAACGAGTGGGCACGCATACCTGGACTCTGCGAATAGAACCCTGCTCCAGCAACGAAGGCCGACGAGCAAAGTTGAGGTCGACTCCAGCTCGCTATAGAAAAATATCTTCTAGGAAGGCGGAATTGGGTAGGCAGCTTTCTGAAGAGCGTTCCCTGGCGTCTGAAACCAACTCGCACAAGAAAACGAATTGACGAAATCATATCTGAGTTGCTGTTGCTCGATTGGGGGATTTCCCTTGTAGACTTTTTTGCTGCAAAAATGCGGGCTCGTTTATTTGTCGTGGATATCTACCACCCCTTAATTTTATCATCATCTTTCTCTCATTCTTACTCCTCATGTGTGCACAGCTTGAATCCATGCCTATGAAAACATCATCCTCAACATAGCTAACATACTCTCAATCTTTTCCTAGCATTGCATAGCCAGCCTGGCCCCTGAAGTGCAGAGCACAGGAACAAGGGGCAGGCCGTACAAGACTGTCTTTTCCCACACCATTCACAGTGGCACAGGGAAAATGTGCTGTGGGGCAGGCCCAGTGGTAAGTGGGGTAAATCAAAACATGCAGTCAATTGCAATCGAGAGCAGCATCATGTAAACTACATACTATGTATTTGTCATCATTTGCTTACCAGGAAGTCCAAATGAAAACAATAGTCTCACACAGCCAGGCCCATTCTGACTGTCAGAGGAGGACTTCCTGTTGAGTAATGCTCGTCCAATAATAAACAGAATATATACATATACACTGTACATATATATAATATGGATTTGAAGGAAAGTCTTATAACATAGAATTTATACAGGAATGTGTTAGGAATTGTCCTCAAAACTTTATGTTCAATGAGTGTTCAGCTGTGCACTTACCCTTCGACGCTTTGCAAGTGATTCGAGTGTGCGGGACGGCAGCCCCCACATGCAAGTTTTTAACTCGAACTACTTGTTCTTCACGCTACACATGCGAATACAATTTTGCATGTATATATAGTCTTGGGGAGGAGCTCTGTGATCATTAGCAGGTGCCCGGGATTGCAGTGAGGGGCGGGGCTGTGGTGTGACCTGTGAGGGGTGGGGCTGTGGGTGTGATCTGTGAGGGGTGGGGCTGCATGTGGGTGTAATCTGTGAGGGTGGGCCTGTGGGTGTGATCTGTGAGGGGTGGAACTGTGGGTGTGATCTGTGAGAGGTGGGACTGTGGGTGTGATCTATGAGGGCGGGCCTGTGGGTGTGATCTGTGAGGGTGGGCCTGTGGGTGTGATCTGTAAATCACTTGCACTCTCTCTTTATACAGTTTGCTCAGAATCTTATGAGATGTGGTTTCCCTAAGGTGTGCACTCTACAAGGAGGGACCTCGAGGTTGAGGAACCTTGGGCTTCTAGTGGATGTGGGAAAGTGAACCACAATGTTGTGTTCTTGTACAGAATGGGTACACAGGAGG
>CAUJGJ010000025.1:233900-243900 GCA_963170055.1 Halisarca cf. caerulea
GGAGGGAGAGACGTGATGGAGGGAAGGAGAGGGAGGTAGGAAGGGAGAGGGAGTGGAGAAGGGAGGTGAGGGCAGGAGAGAGAGAGGTATGGGAGGGAGGGAGAAGGTGAGGGAAGGAAGAGAAAAATTCAATGCAAAACTGAAATTTGTACCTCAAGTACGATAAGAGGCCTTGAATATCTCCTATAATTTTGGATGTTACATGCTCTCTTCTGTGCAAGATGCATTACAAACAAAATATGCGAGAACATGTTAAATTGGTGTGGTAAGCAAGGCAAAAAGGAGTAAAAGATCTATCCCATAACTTAAGCATGTGTGTGTGAGTGTATGTGTGTGTGTGTGTGTGTGTGTGTGTGTGTGTGTGTGTGTGTGTGTGTGTGTGTGTATGTGTGTTAATAAAGGACATTTTGGGGGAGCTCTTTCGTTCTTTGTAAGGAGATTGTTATCTTGGAGAAGATTCTAACTGTATTGGAACTATACGTAATATTTTTGGACCTCTTAGCTCTACTGAGGTATCTTCCAATATTACTCAAGTCAAGTCACACACACACAGACACACACACACACACACACACAACACACACACACACACACACACAACACACACACACACTAACACACACATACACACTAACACACACACACACACACACACACACACACACACACACACACACACACACACACAAACACTACCACACACACACACACACACACACACACACACACACTCACGCACACGCACACACACACACACACACACAAACACTACCACACACACACACACACACACACACACACACGCACGCACACACGCACACGCACACACACACACACACACACACACACACACACACACACACACAAACACACACACAACACACAAGTGCACACTCACTCACAGGCATTGATAGATCCTGGATGTACCAAGGTCTTACTTTCATGAACTGAATGTACATATAAACAATGAAATGATGCAGGTTACTCCCTTCAATCTCCTCCCAAGAAGAACCTCTGAAAGATTTAAGGTTAACCCACACAAAAGGTATGACCAGAAGAACCTCGTAGTCCTCAAGAACTCTTCCCTCCTGTTGCATCCATGAGGAGACAGCAAAGCTCATCAGTTTGACTGTGTGCTCCCAGTTCAACATGAACGAGAGAAGTGAGGAAGCCGCAAGGCACTGCGTACACCTTTGATGCGGGGGTGGAGAATTTGGGGTATCCCCCTGGTGGCCCGCACCCTTGGTCGCCCCAACCTCGTCACTATTCGTGTTCAGTGAGAGACAGTAATTCCACACAACGATTCGCAGTTGAGTGGGCAAAATGCACAACACACATTGAGCTAGCCTGCGCGACAAGTGGGGCCACTTTAGCAACAAGTACTGACACAAACCGCACAACTGACGATACGCAGTAGACGTCTCCTCAGAGTCGTCCTGACCAATTCTCCGAGGATTTGACTGCACTTGGTGTCCAAGCAGTACGTTATCTTTAAGAGACTGTCTTAATTCCGCCTTTAATGATTCCAATTGTCCACTCTTTTCTAGTTCATTGCTGGTCTTTAGAATCAAAGTAGCCTTTTCTGCTTCGTCTAGATTGTCGAAAGACTGCAAGCCATCGCTTAGCTGGGACGACAGAAATTGATCCACACTTTGGCATACTTCTCCCCAAGTGGCAGTAGATTTAAGGCCTTCTTTACATTTGATAACAGCTGCGGCTGGATCTGATTGTTTTGGTTCTGAAGCAGCCATTTTCAATGGGTGGTCACGTGGACAGAAAATGTCGGTGTCTTAGGAGTGGGATCACTTTTACTGCAAAGAAGAAGATGCAGGCGGATGGAGAACAGCAGAGAAGTCCTTCTAAGGAAGGGAAAAAGAAGGCGTATTATGACCGTATCATATTCATAGTTGATCCCTTTAAAGCTCAGAAAGAAGAAGACGACTTCAAAGATTCCATTGCTTATTACTATCCTTCTTCTGAATTGGAGGATGACAGCAAGATATTTTTATGCGGACAAATCAGTGGGACGTATAAGATATTGTTGAATTTTCCAGGAAGTCCTCCAGAGTTCATTCAGAACCAGCAGAAGGGCTTTGCCGTGAAGACCTTAGGAAGGAGGTTCATCCTGGTAAGTGCACGCCAATTTCAGCTTGCTCTGTGCTCTGTCCACTCTCACTGCTATTCAATTACTGATAGTCCATGCTGAGCCGCTCACTGGAGACGCCAGCTTACACTCTTCGACTGCTGAAAGAGATCCATGGCATCTTTGTCTTCTACCACCATTCACCAGAGAATATATTGAGGGTAGGACAAGTGTGTGTGATGCACGCATGCATGTGTGTATTTGTGTGTGTGTGTGTGTGTGTGTGTGTGTGTGTGTGTGTGTGTGCTGTGTAATTCCATATACTTGAGTGTGATGTAATACCATTTGTGATACTCCTCTTGCAGTCTTGTCAGGAGTCTTGGGACGCACTGTGTCTTCACCTGAAGAGTGTGATGCCGTTCTACATGAGATTCATCCTTCTCATGAACCAGTCTCACATGTCGAGTGCCTTTCAACACATTCCATACTTCATCAGCAATGGTGGTAAGGTACGTATGTGTCAGTTGATTTTCTTGTGTTGCAGACACACAGATATGTGTAAGCACACACATGCAAATATGCACATGTACACATGCACACGCACACACACACACACACACACACACACACACACACACACACACACACACACACACACACACACACACACACCTTTGTTATCTCATTCCTTTAGGTGGAGTCTAGTGTATTTCTGAAGTCATCACAGCTCCTGCAATGGTGCAAGAGATCTCTCAGTGTTTTTGGAGGTTGTGTTTTGTACCAAAAAAAGTAAGACCAGCTGGAGTATTCCCCGGGTATTTCCCTTAGTATTTGTCCTGGGTATTTCTCCTATCGCTTGTAGGATGGGAGGGGGAACCTATTGATTGTGGGGGGGGGGGGGGGGGAAGGGGGGGACGGTTAACTACATGATTATACCCAGGGTTGCACTACACAAATAGAACCCTGTGTTTATCTCAAGTACAATTGATTGTCCTTATCAACATTGAGAGTTACAAGCTACCACTTCTAATGTACAAGGATTAGGTTTTGTGCTCAGTTTCGAGAGGTCCACAATTCTGTTTTGAAACAAAGTACTTTTCTTGCAACAATCCCTTCTACACTGTCTATCTTTCCCTGTGTTGTTCAGGATCATCTGCAGTCATCTTCCCCAGAGTCTCTGTCAGCGAGTGCTAATTCTGGCTGAGAATGAGGAGCTTCAGAGCTACCTCCAATCCGCCTTGAAAGATGGTGAGTTTGTGCAGGTTTCTACTTGTCTGGCTGACCGACTGTGACTGCCACGCCCCTCACCACACCCACAGATCATCAGTTACCAGTGGGTCATATGTACTATGTGTACTTGACGGAGGAGGAGCTCTCGTCAGTCTCCACCACTCACAGGAGTGTGGTTCCACAGGTGTACAGGAATCTTGCTCTGTCCTTGGGTTTCCGTACGCCTGGAAGAGCGAGGCGTACTTCCCGCAGACACCGTAGTGGGAGTGTCCAGAAGGACACACCCAACATCCCACAGTACACGGTGATCCATGCCACACCCAACAGCAGTATCATGCCTCCAAAGAGAGATTTGGAGAGCCAGACTATCAAGGTGTCTGGAATGAAGGCTCAAACAATTGACAAGTCTTCACCACGCGGCAAGAAAACTTCTAAGATGACTCAGTCCCTTGGGTCTCCACCACATCCGACAAGCTCTCCAGTGGATATTGCAGGACTCACCCCTCTATCCCACCACCAGGGTCGAACCTTCCTCCGTTCTGTTGGGCAGACAGAAGTATCTCCAAACTTGTACACTACTCCAACTCCCTCTTTAGGTGAGGGTCTCGACAGTGCCTTGGTGACACCGGTGGACAGTGATGCAGCCAAGGAGACAAGGGAATTGGGGAGAAAAGGTACAAGTGGGGAAGACTACACTTCGGGAGAAGACCCTCCTTTCAGGACTCCTTCATCTTCCTTAGTTGGTAAAATTCGCAATGTTGTCATTACCAATACAGAGCTGTTTGGGGAAGAGGGATCCAGCAAATTAGAAAATGCTATGACGCAAGTGAAGCCAGTGGAGGGTGTACCAAAAGTGGATCCAACAGAGGGTGTATCAGGGGTGGATCCAACAGAGGGTGTGTCAGGGACGGATCCAACAGATGGTGTGTCAGTAGTGAACCCAACAGAGGGCGTGTCAGGGACGGATCCAACAGAGGGTGTACTGACAGTGGATCCAACAGAGGGTGTGTCAGAAGTGAACTCAACAGAGGGTGTGTCAGGGATGGAGCCGACAGTGGGCGTGTCAGGGGTGGAGCCAACAGAGGGCGTGTCAGGGGTGGAGCCAACAGAGGATGTGTCAGGGGTGGGGCCAACAGAGGGCATGTCGGGGGTGAAGCCAACAGAGGGTATGTCAGGGGTGGGGCCAACAGAGGGCGTATCAGGGGTGGAGCCAACAGAGCACGTGTCAGGGACAGATCCAACAGAGGGTGTGTCGGGGGTGGATCACAAAGGAGGCATATCAGGAGTGGAGTCAAAAAAGGCTGTGTCTGTTGAAGAGTCAGAACCAGTAGAGCAGGAAAACAAAACAGTGGATTCAGAAAAATATTTAAGTAGTACGAATTTGTCTGCTGCAGAGCAAAGTCCCCTACAGGTATGTGTGTGTGTGTGTGTGTGTGTGTGTGTGTGTGTGTGTGTGTGTGTGTGTGTGTGTGTGTGTGTGTGTGTGTGTGTGTGTGTGTGTGTGTGTGTGTGTGTGTGTGTGTGTACATGTGCATGCATGCATGCATGTGTACATGATATACATATATGTATGTATGTAGCTGAGACAGCTTGAGCCTGATGAAGTCTGTGGTGGGTGAAACGTTGCACGAGTGATAGTTTTCTCAAAAGAATTGTCTGAGGATCGATACAGACATGTTATGCAATAGTCCTTCAACTGCAAAGAGATACACCCAGCGTGACTCACAGCATGTTCAGTACACCCAGCGTGACTCACAGCTCCCACATGTTCAGTACGCCCAGCGTGACTGACAACTCCCACGTTCAGTACACCCAGCGTGACTCACAGCATGTTCAGTACACCCAGCGTGACTCACAGCTCCCACATGTTCAGTACGCCCAGCGTGACTCACAGCTCCCACATGTTCAGTACGCCCAGCGTGACTCACAGCTTCCACATGTTTACATAATATTATGTAACTGAATTGTGTCATTTTCCAGATACCAAATGATGGTGGTCCTCAATTGGAGCAATGCTGCATGGTGGTGATGAGGTGTCTCCAGACGTCCATTGTGCTGATAGGAAGTACACAGTTATCGGAGAATATCGAGGATTTCAGGAAAATGGTTTGTTGAGCATCCACAGACATTCATCTTCACTAAAAAAGATTTATTTACTTCAGTCTTTATTTTTGTATGTTTAGTGGAAAGAAACTTTCCAATGTTTGAACGACATCAATGCCACTGTGAAGCTAAATCGACTGGGGGAGGAGCCAGCATCATCTAAGGTACTTGCCTGGTTGTTGTGATGGGATCTTTGCACCTCCAGAGCTGCTTGAGGGGAGAAGAGGTTGAATGTGATTCCCCTCACATCAAGTTTACATACAGATACGTATGCATAATCCCCCCCCCCCCCTTGAAGAAATTTCTAAGCACAACACTGCTTTAATTCGTTGCACATGTTTGTTTGTGTCTGTTTGTTGGAGCATAATCTTCTGTGTCGAGTTGTTTGCATTTGGTGTTGGTACTTGAATGTGAATCCAATCCTGTTTGTAAGCATAGTTCTTAGGTGAGGTTTGAATATCATTGTCATTTCAATATTTAACATTCTTGTATGTAACTACGGTATTTATGAACAAATTATACGCTGTGGGACATCCCATGGTTGAGTGATAATTGTCAGATCTTTTCCACTTACTTTAGCCTTCAAATGGAATTACTGTCTCCTTCAGTGGCATTCAAGGACATGTGGAAAGTGAGTACAGATCTTACCCAGTGATCTTACCCCGAGATCTTACCCAGAGATCTCTTTGTCAGAGTTTACATGAGAAATGTCTACGACTGATATATGTGGTTTTGTGTGTAAGCTACTTTGTGAGCATTTCAGTGAGCAAACGCTTCAGCGTAGTGCTTGCGCAAGAAGAAGATTGTGCACACTGCAGATTTTTATCAGCTAATAATTGTGTTTGTCCTAAAATTAGGTGATTTGTGGCATTTTTTTAGTGACCAAGATTCCTTGTGTGTGTAACTAAAATATCTCTATGGTGCGTGCCTGTACTTCGTCTGTGGATATGGTTTGGAAAAAGCTCTGCTGGGGGAGAATGTTGGATTATTGAGGTGCCCAACTGCAGAGGTCCCACTGTACTGTGATATGCTGTGAGGATGTTGGATGTGTCATAGGCCATGTTTTCGCCAGTGCTTTATTTTTTAACAAACTGGCATCCAATAATCCTCACTCCTTCCTCCTGTCCACGCAGAATGTCCTGAAGAAACAACATACTTTCAGCGTCAGTGCATCAAACTCATGCACACAGAGTTCTCTTGTGACTCCAACCTCCTGCAGTGCACTCTTACAAAGCCACACTGTAGAATGTTTGGGCAAAGGCTGGGACAACATGAGGCCTACCTGCAGCCCGAGAGGAAGCTAGCACAGAAGTACGTTTCAGGTACTAAAGTAGAGTCGGCACTTCTCTTCCACAGCTTACCAGAAGAGTGTGCTCACTTACTTCACAAACAAGATAAGAAGAGGGATTTCCCCTTTTTATAGACCTATTTCATCTGTTGTATGATTTCAAAATTGTTTAATTGCCATACATTCCCTTAATATTACAATATTTTGAAATGCATGTAAATATTTGAGAAGTGCATTAAAAATGTTTGAAGAGTTATTTTCATAAAAATACACAAAAAGTTTGTTCTCATCTTCTGAGAAAATAGTCAATGACAACAGAGAATGCTGCAAAGGCAAGACCTCCTGCAATGGCTGGCTTGACACCGGCTGTTGATGAGAGACATTGAAGGTGATGGATGGATGCATGGGTAATGAATGAATTGATAATCGACAGATGGATGATTTACAGATCAATGATTGACAGATCGATGGATGATTGACAAATCAGTGCATGATTGACAGACCAATGGAGGGTGGAGAGATTGATGGATAATTGAGAGATTGATGGATGATTGACAGATGGGTGATCGATGACTCACTCAAGGTGCAGTATGGTGTGACCAAACCATCTCACCTCTCAATCCCAGTAGACCTCCAGCAATGCCCCCAGCCATGACACTGTTGGACATCCCTGACTTACCTCTATACTGAAGGAGGGAACAAATATGGATGTTCGTTGATTGTAAACACAGGAAGATGAGTGAGGGTCCATATACCAACATAACACCACACACACACACACACACACACACACACACACACACACACACACACACACACATGCACACACACACACACTACATCACACACACACACACACACACACACACACACACACACACACACACACACACACACATACACACACACACACACACACACACACACACACACACACACACACACACACACATACACACACACACACACACACACACACACACACACACACACACACACACACACATGCACACACAGAATCACACTATGTTCTGCTGACACTGGACAAGTTCACTATTATGCTCACAAACACACATACAGTACATAATCTATGCACACCATACACACATACACATATACACATACACACATGTGTACAGAGCATACAAAAACACAGACACATAACAGTCACCTACCGACTCCAGCAAACATTCCGTTCCAGCAAACAGTGCTCCTACGACTGCAAAGTTCTTAGCCATTGACATTCCCCTGAGCTTTACTTCTCTTAAAATCTCCTTTCCAGACAGTTTGGTTCCATCGGGGGAATCCCCCGTGACTACCGGATCCAGACCAGCTGTAAACAGCCCAAAAGCGCCTCCAAGAACAAAACCTTAAGAAAATAAAAAGTACACGCATCCAAATAAATTTAATGTTTATCAAACACACTTGGATGTAATTAATACCTCCAACACAAGCAATTCCTGTCTTGAAGGTACAGCTTTCCATAGCTCTTTCCACTCTCATTTCTTCTTTTAGTTTAGGTCGAGACCCGGTCATGTACAGCCACAGAAACGGCGTGTAATGGTCTCCATTTGACAGCTGACCTGTCCTCATTCGACCGACAAGTGTTGCCACGTTCTCTTCTTCTGTAGAGTCGCCTTTGGTTTGCATGTTAGAGTCCCTCAAACTGTTCGGGGTCAAAATTTCTGTGATGTTCCCGGGACAATATTTTAATCACGTGCCTGCCCAGCAACAAAATGGGGTTAGGAAGATCAGCTTACAACTTGTTGTTTAGAAGAACGTCAACATTCTTGGTCACTATACTCTTTGGAGCTGTTGTATTTGAGCGAGCATTTGATCAGGGCGCGGACAGACTATGGGGAAGAATGAATAAAGGGGTAAGTGTTTATTTTTGGTTATTTTGTAGCCAAATTGTGTTATTGTCAGTCCTTTATCTTTTAGAAACTTTGGAAAGACCTTCAAGAAAAGCTAGAAAACTAAGGATAGTCTACAAGACTAGAACCTTCTTTCTGAAGTTGTATTAACTTGCTATTCAGTCCTGTATCTGTGGTTATATGTGTGTGATTGAAGTTGTACAATAATTTAATGTTATGGATTATTAATTGCGCAATATTGGTCTACTCTTGCGTAAGAGGAGTTAAAAGAGAGAGGAGCGAGAGGAGAGAGCTCGAGGAAGTGACGACTCGGTAAGGTATGGAACTCGAGGTAAAACCGGAGAAATCTGTCGGGTCTGGTAGTTGGGAGTTTGCCTTAGGTAAGTAACTAGTGCCTCATGGTTAGTAGAAGGCCAGTGAGATTTCCTTTTTGATATACAACCCTTTTCTGTCCTTTCAAAGTTTGTTTACTCGTTGGTTTCGTCCCAGGTATGCCGCTTCTGCACGTCATTCAGGTTTTAAAGATTAAGCTTCACTTTGTTAAGAACGTCAGCGTTAATTTCAATCAGAAAAGACCCCTGGAGCGTGACATTGAATTGGACCTACAGGAGCAGGGCATCTTGCTCAAATTTGATCCTAAAACTCAGCGTTTAAAGGTAAGTATTGTCACAAGTAATAATGGTCAAACTACGTGGAGAAGGTGGCCTGTGTATGGACACTGTATACTATGTGGTGTAGAGTGTCTATGGTTTGTGCACGGGGAGACAACACTGACGTACTTATCCACACTATAGACCAGTTGGTCTGTTGCAGTAATTCTGGTCCGAGTATTTTTGGTTGGACATGGGTACTCCTCAAATGCAAACTCTAACCGTCAAGGCATTGGGGTTAGGGCTTGTTTGGGATTTAGTATGAAGAAACGCCTGCCACGACCAAAAATTACTGGCTGTGCCAGATTTTTCGTAACAGATCAACAGTCTAATGTACCACAGCCATCTCAAGTGCCTATCTGTCCCTTTCAAGCAGACATAACTGCTTGTCCTCTCCATGCAGCAGACATAACTGCTTGTCCTCTCCATGCAGCAGACATAACTGCTTGTCCTCTCCATGCAGCAGACATAACTGCTTGTCCTCTCCAAGCAGCAGACATAACTGCTTGTCCTCTCCATGCAGCGGACATAACTGCTTGTCCTCTCCATGCAGCAGACATAACTGCTTGTCCTCTCCATGCAGCAGCTCTCAAGGTGCACACATGTCTCACGTGCTTTCTCTTGCCTCAGTTGATTGAACTGTACAGTTTGTCCAAAGTCATTCTCAAGTACTGCAACAATGAATTCAGCAGTGTGGAAACTACGCCCACGTACTCTCAGATCGAAGGCACATTTGGAGCCGTCTACAGGAAACCGGGTGTGTTGTGTTGTG